>JAVIAB010000026.1:23231420-23333920 GCA_032433765.1 Megaustenia siamemsis | reverse complement strand
TCACAGCTCAGGGAGTTAAACGTTGTTGTACAAGCAACCATCGTATTCCCTAGTGTAGCCGTGATTGAGTTCAAATAATTCCAGCTGTTCCTAATAAATAAACTTCAATGTCTATGGAGGTCAAACCTACTACAACCGTACAACCACATATATCGATCTTGCAATATGAATGCGAACTAAGTAGGCAATTTCTGAGAACAGCTCATGGTTACGATGACAACAGACGAGCAGCTAATGAGATGACGGTCTATCTCTTTAAATCTACACGCTGCTCAAACAACGTAGGTTACGCTGGTTTGGCCACGTACATCGTACAAAAGATGACGAAATACCAAAAGATATACTCTACGGACAACTGACAGATGGCAAAAGAACAAGGGGGAGGGGCGCCCAAAACTTCAATTTATAGACGTGTGTAAACATGACATGAAGACTCTGAACATAAACCCTGCAGCCTGAGAAAACACAGCTGCAGACTGCAATCTTTGGAAACACACTCTAAGGCTCCAACTCAAACAAGAAGCAGACAGATTCATAAGAAAAATAATACACGGCAAAAGAAAAGAACAAATATTTCTAGAGGCACAAACGTAATGGCAGCAACAAAGACAGACCATCGCAATGCACAATAAAGACAAGTGGAACAATATTAAAACAGGTATATGGATTTAAATGTCTGGGACCATTGTTAACCTCAGATGGTAGATGTACAACAGAGGTGAGATGTAGAATGGCTCAGGCAAAAGCAGCTTTCCAAAAAAAAATGAGGAAGATACTATGCAATCCATTTTTGACAATAGAAACAAGAAAAAGAGTTCTTAAGGCGCTGAGAAATCCATAGTCAACGATGACTGACCGAGGCTACTAGACTATCTCTTTATCGAAACATATCGAAGTAGAGCCAATAGGAGGCAACCATATCCAGAACCTCTTTATAATTACTGGGCTCCGTCTTTACATATAATACTTCAACAAAACAGTGAAGGATGTTAACAGGAAAAAATGTGTTTGTCATCATGTTTCATGCAAATAACTAAGATATATGATGTCATTATTATTTAGGGCAATAACTTCTGCAGAGCGTAAATTATGGTAATGTTTATGTCGTAAATTGTGGTAATGTTTATGTCGTAAATTATGGTAATGTTTATGTCGTAAATTATGGTAATGTTTATGTCGTAAATTGTGGTAATGTTTATGTCGTAAATTGTGGTAATGTTTATGTCGTAAATTATGGTAATGTTTATGTCGTAAATTGTGGTAATGTTTATGTCGTAAATTGTGGGTAATGTTTATGTCGTAAATTGTGGTAATGTTTATGTCGTAAATTATCAAGTTAAATGTGAACCTAAAAGTTTAGTCTCACATACTGGGCTCCTCAAGTTTTGAACCCACACCAGTCGCAACTGCTCAGCCCGCTTGGGCATCTCTAACGACGTTGTATCATCATCATTGAGTGCCGTCTCCGCAACGAAGGTTGGCTACCATGGAGCGCCATTCTGCTCTATCTCTTGCTTTGATGGTGCAGGTTGTCATCGGTTGATTTGTCCATCTTTTGATGTTACTCGTCCATGTTAATCTTGGTCTGCCTCTGCCTCTTTTACCTTGTATTTTCCCCTCCAGGATTACTTTCAGTAGGCTGTTGTGTCTTTTAACATGGCCCAAGAATCGCATTTGTCTTGTTCTAATTGTGTTCAGAAGTTCTCTTTTCATTTTTAGTTGTTTTAAGACTTCATCGTTTGTTTTCACGTTGTATCACTGTGGCTCTAATCTTATCTCCCCTGACCGGAACCAGGGCTCCGGTAGCCGCACGGACGACTTCAAATATAACTTCTAATTAATTTCAATTTACCAAAGAATAATTAGGGAGCCGCGATAGCTCGCTGGTTAGCGGACTGGATTTTCAAAGGACAAGAGGTCAGGTTCGATCCTGATCGACAGCTTCCAGGTTCACCCAGCCTTAAATGGGTACCAGATTTTTTCTGGGAAAGTAAAGCGGCATGGGCGTATACCGACCACATTACCTCAAAAATCATGTGCTGGAGGTCTGTAAAAATTATGGTCACTAACACCATATTCCGTATACGCCACTTGGCGTGATGGGGCTCTTTACTTCTTTTTTTTTTTTACGGAATAATTATATATATATATATACCATAGATTTTAGTAAGCAGTGATCTCTGCAATATGTGCCATTTTGGCACGCAAGGTTTCTGTGTTTTTGAGATTGTGGTTCTGCCCTATGTGCCGTCTTCGGCTCGAAAGGACAATAGATAGAGATATATATATATACTAACTGAATATAATAGTAAATAGACAAACGTAATGGCAGCAACAAAGAAAGAGAAATCATCGCAATGCACAATAAAGACAAGTGGAACAATATTAAAACAGGTATATGGATTTCAATGTCTGGGACCATTGTTAGCATCAGACGGTAGATGTACAACAGAGGTGAGATGTAGGATGTATCAGGCAAAAGTAGCTTTCCAAAAAATTAGGAAGATACTATGCAATCCATTTTTGACAATAGAAACTAGAAAAAAAGAGTTCTTAAATGATTTGTATAGCCAGTCTAAACGTATGGATGTGAATCATGGACAAAAAGACAACAGACAAGAAAATCACTGGAGACTGCAGAAATGTGATTTTACAAAAGAATGTTGAGAATACCATGGGCAACTGAGAAGAGTAATGAAAACGGTCTGAAAGAGGTCAAAGCAAGGAGAGAGAGAGAGAGAGAGAGAGAGAGAGAGAGAGAGAGAGAGAGAGAGAGAGCTAAATTCCAATATTAGGAAGAAACAATCATCATTTTTTATCCATGTAATGAGAAGAGAACAGCTGAAATATATTGTAACAACTGGGAAAATTGAAGGATGAAGAGATAGAGGGAAGCTAAGAGAAAAAGATAACAGACAGCTTAAGAGAATGGCTTGGCAGAAGGTCAACAACAGAAATGATAAATAACTGTCGAGATCGAAAGTTGTGGAGAGACATGATCACCTACGCCAGCAGACATAACACCTGACGATGGTGATGATGATATTGCTGAAATGAGCACGTAAACAACATAACTAAAATATCAATGTTCTACAGCTTTGGTTCATCATCATCATCGAGTGTCATCTCCACATCAAAGGTTGGCCACCACCGAGCGCCATTCTGCTCTGTCTCTTGCATTGATAGTGCAGGTTGTCATAGGCTGACCTGTCCATCTTTTGATGTTACTCGTCCATGTTAGTCTTGGTCTGCCTTTTTTACCTTGTATTTTCCTATCCAATATTACTGTTAGTAGGCTGTTGTGTCTTTTAACATGTCTCAATAGTCTCATTTGTATTGTACTTAGTAGTTCTCCTTTCATTTTTAGTTGTTTTAAGACTTCATCGTTTGTTTTCTTTTCTTTCCATCCTATTCTTCTATATATCCACATTTCAAAGGCTTCAATTCTCTGTTCTGTTTTCTTGCCTAATGTCCATGTTTCTACACCATAAAGGAATGTTGAGAAGATGTAACATTTTGCTATTATTAGTTTTAGTGCTGGCGTTATTTGTTTTGATGTTAGTATATTTTTAATGACATTAAAATTACTTTTTGCCATTCCTATTCTTTTGTTTATTTCAGTTGTACATTTTCCATCATTGGTTATAGTATGTCCAAGGTAGTTGTAGTTCTGAACTGTCTCCAGCTCTATTCCTTCAACTTTGATATCCACTTCTAGGTTTTGAGTATGTTATTTGTTTATAATCATAGTTTTAGTCTTTTTGACATTCATGTCTAATCCATATTTTGTGCTTGCCATGTCAGCTGTTACCGGGACCTCGTTATGAGGGAAGTAAAAAATATTGATACAGTGACCTTCCAGGCATGTCGTAAGAGGCGACTAAGGAGATTGATCAATGGCTTGACAAGCTGTCATTGTAAAAAGTATTGTTACGGAAACAACCATAGATTTTAGAAGCAGTGATCGCTGCAATATGTGCCATTTTGGCACGCAAGGTTTCTGTTTTTGAGATTGTGGTTCTGCCCTATGTGCCGTCTTCGGCTCGAAAGGACAATAGATAGATAGATAGATAGATAGATAGATAGATAGATAGATAGATAGATAGATAGATAGATAGATAGATAGATAGATAGATAGATAGATAGATAGATAGATAGATAGATAGATAGATAGATAGATAGATAGATAGATAGATAGATAGATAGATAGATAGATAGATAGATAGATAGATAGATAGATAGATAGATAGATAGATACATACATAGATAGATAGATAGAAAGATAGATAGATAGATAGATAGATAGATAGATAGATAGATAGATAGATAGATAGATAGATAGATAGATAGATAGATAGATAGATAGATAGATAGATAGATAGATAGATAGATAGATAGATAGATAGATAGATGGATGATAGATGGATGGATGGATGGATGGATGGATGGATGGATGGATGGATGGATGGATGGATGGATAGAGTACTGATAAAGTAACAAAAGTTAGAGAGATGTGATAGAGTCAAGAGTTGCACAGAGAACGATAGAACGAGGGAGTCATGCAGATTGATGAAGTAACAGAAGGCAGCTACGGTGAGTCCCGATGTTGAGGTGAAGACCTGGTCTTGGTCACTGTCACACATTTGATGTTGATTGCAGGTGCGGTCGCTCCGAATGTCACATTCTCCTAAATGCTGCAGGGGAAATATTTGTTGTGGTTATACAACCAGTCAAGAGTAATAAATGCAAAGCTGTTTGTTTGACTACCTTGGACTTACTATAACCAGTGATGGAAAATGTAAAAGTGGAATAAACAAAAGAATAGGAATGGCAAAAAGTAATTTTAATGCCATGAAAAATATACTAGCATCAAAGCAAATAATACCAAAGCTAAAACTAAGAATAGCAAAATGTTACATCTTTGCAACATTCCTGTATGGTGCAGAAACATGGACATTAGACAAGAAAAAAAGAATGATGTAGTCTTGGTAACGCTTCCATAGGTCAGATTTGGTTCTATATATCACCGATGAACTCTCTTTCTTACTTCTATTGACATAGATTTGTTGCATAATATATTTTTTATTTTCTGAAATGCTATTTTGGCCTGAGCTATTCTGCTTTTTGAGCAATGATTGACAAGAAATGTTGGACATTATAGTGAAAGAAAGCAAAAATAAAGGACTCAGCATTAATAGCAAAAAGACATCCCCTCAGTGCAAAATAAAGAAAAGTGGAACAATATTAAAACAGATAAATGAATTTAAATATTTGGGAACTTTGTTAACCTCAGACGGAAGATGTGCAAAAGAGGTGAGATGCAGAATGGCTCAGGCAAAAGCAGCTTTCCAGAAAATGAGGAAGATACTATGCAATCCATTTTTGACAATAGAAACTAGAAAAAAAGTTCTTAAATGTTATGTAGAGCCAGTCTTAACATATGGATGCGAATCATGGACAATAGGACAACAGACAAGAAAATTACTGGAGTCTGTAGAAATGTGGTTTTACAGAAGAATGTTGAGAGTACCATGGTCATCTAAGAAGAGTAATGAAAACGTTCTGAAAGAGGTCAAAGCAAAAAGAGAGCTAATTTCAAATATTAAGAAGAAACAATCATCATTTTTTGGCCATGTAATGAGAAGAGAACAACTGGAATATATTGTAACAACTGGAAAAATTGAGGGACGTAGAGATTGAGGGAAGCAAAGAGAAAAAATAACAGACAGCTTAAGAGAATGGCTTGGCAGAAGGTCAACAACAGAAATGATAAATAGCTGCCGAGATCGAAAGTTGTGGAGAGACATGATCACCATGATGATTCTGCTTTTTATTTCTGTGATGCATCTTCCATCTGATGTTGTTATTGTGCCCAAGTATTTGACGCGTTGCACTTGTTTCAGATTTGTCCAGTTTATTTTTATGCTGCATGATGGTGATGATTGTGTTTCTTCGATATGACCATTAATTATGTTTTCTTACTATTCAGCCTTGGACCTTTCTTTTACTATTATATCTTTCATTTCTTGTAGTTAATTCTCTATGATAATAATGCGAAGGTAACGTACCAGTCACTTAAACAACTTCATCTTTGTCTCCCGATGAAGATATTTTAGAATCGAAATGATGGTTCCTTAATGAATAATGTTTTATCAATCGGTGGCGTAAAATGAGCATACTTGATGAGAGATCACAACAGCAAGGACTGAAGATTAATAGAGATAAGACCAACATTATGAGAATTAATACAGTTGGCAATAACCAAATAAAACTAGGAGAAATACCTCTACTAGACGTACAATCTTACATATATCTGGGCAGTGATATAGTTAAAGAGGGAGGAGCAGAAAATGATACCAAAATAAGGATATCAAAAACAAGAGGAGCTTTCATTGCACTGGGAAACATATGGAAATACAAAGAAATTAAGTTAAATACTAAAATAACAACTTTCAACTCAAATGTTAAGGCGGTCCTATTATATGACTGTGAAACATGGAGAACAACAAAATTGACAATCACGAAGATACAGACTTTCATTAATGGATGCTTACGCAGGATAAAAAGATGGAAATGGCAGGACAAAATCACTAACATAGAATTATGGAAATGTACCAGTCAAACACCAGTGGATAAAGAGATACAGCGAAGACGATAGCGCCGGATAGGACACACACTACGGAAGCCAACTGAGAGTATTACACAACAGGCCCTTTTTTGGAATCCCCGGGGGAAAGACAAAGAGGAAGACCAAGGAATTCTTGGAGAAGACAGATAAAAGCAGAGATGAAGATGATGGGGAAGACATGGAATGATCTTAAAAGAATGGCAAAAAAACAGAATGACTTGGAAAGTGTTTGTTGAAGACCTATGCTCCACTGGGAGCTAAAAAGGCAGAAGAAGAAGAATTAGTGGCGTAGTCTCTATCTTCAGGAATCCCCTGCAACTCAGCTTTGGTTCCGAAGGTAAAGACCTCGCCCCACCTTCGTTACTACTTCAAGAAGCAGCCGATAGGGAGCTATATAGTACGTTTTGGGCATAACGCTAGGCATCACAAGTACATTTTTGTTTTTTATTCCGCGGTCCAATCAGTCGATCCAACATTCGCAAATTCAGCAACGAAAGAAGCCATTCAGCAAACAAAAAAAAAAAAACCTACAGCATAAAGCACTACAATTTTTACCAAGCTCCTGACTACAATTAAATATCACAGATGAGGGCATACATCTGGAGACAGTCCAGAGTTACAACTACCTCGGACATACTATAACCAATGATGGAAAATGTAAAATTGAAATAAACAAAAGAATAGGTATGGCAAAAAGTAATTTTAATGCCATGAAAAATATACTAACAACAAAACAAATATCAGCAGGGCTGAATCTAAGAATGGCAAAATGTTACATCTTCTCAATATTTCTGTATGGTGCAGAAACATGGACGTCAGACAAGAAAACAGAACAGAAAATTGAAGCCTTTGAAATGTGGATTTATAGAAGAATATGTAGATTTGGGTGGAAGGAAAAGAAAACAAACGATGAAGTTTTAAAACAACTGAAAATAAAAAGAGAACTACTAAACACAATTAAGACAAGACAAATGAAATTTTTGGGGCATGCTAAAAGACACAACAGCCTACTAAAAGTAATATTGGAAGGAAAAATACAAGGCAAAAGAGGCAGAGGCAGACCAAGACTAACATGGACGAGTAACATCAAAAGATGGACAAGTCAATCTATCACCATTAAAGCCTGCACCATCAAAGCAAGAAACAGAGTAGAATGGCGATCCATGGTAGCCAACCTTCGTTGCGGAGAGGGCACACGATGACGATGACCTGACTTATCATGACTGCTTGCTATCAACCGTCTGCCAAGAAGCCAAAAGTCATATCGTGTTTTATCTTAAAATTGAAAACATACTTTAATAAAACATAATGTTACTGCAAGAAAATAATATTTAAGACGTGGATGATTTTTCTCCATTTACACATCTCATTTACCAATACCTTGTTTACTACACTTATCGTAGTGTACGCTAATCCTCAATACCTTCAAACTGATTATTTACACTTTAATGACAACTCGTAAAGCTTGCCTGTGTACAGGTCCCAGGAGGCTGGTCGACATTGATGCGTATTTGAGTAGTAATGTCATCCCAAATTGTATTCCCTGACAGAGAATAATGGTTGATCATGTTAAAAACAAACACAATTTCCTAATGCATTCACAAGGAAGTTACATTGCATACAGCTTTCCAAACAGCAATTTTTTAGAATATTTTTTGCAACCCCATTTTCGGTTTAATTAGACACTATTATTGTGGAGAATTCTTGAAATCGTTCTAACTTGTGTTGTCCACTTATTAAATAATGATTTTTATTTATATCTTTTTTAAAATATATATTTTTCATTTCACCCCTGTGTTCCACCATTCATTTGACATGTGGACTATCCTCGACTTCATTGAGGTAATGTACAACTGTGGCCATCACTCAGTTGCTACAGGATGATTGCTATCTATCTATCTATTGTCCTTTCGAGCCGAAGACGGCACATAGGGCAGAACCACAATCCCAAAAACAGAAACCTTGCTTGCCAAAATGGCACATATTGCAGAGATCACTGCTTTAAAATCTATGGCTCTGTTTCCATAACAATACTTTTTACAATGACAGCTTGTCAAGCCATCGATCAACCTCCTCAGTCGCCTCTTACGACATGCCTGGAAGGTCACAGTGTCACTATTCTTTACCTCCCTCATAATGAAGCCCCGGTAACATACGGGAAATTGCTTATTGCTATACCGATTAGATATGTGGTTTTGGAAGGCCCCGGTATCATTGCAAACGAATCAAAATCCATAATTGCTCAACCGCCCGTGCCAGCGTAATCATCCGAATTAATATCTCATCTCCCAAACAAAGAAAGGTAACTGTAGTTCCCATCATAGCAGTCTCAGCACACGTCAAAAGACATAAGGCGAAACCTCGCAGAAAGAAATGATGAGATATATGAGCATTAATGAATTATGTGTGGGTCATCATCACTGCACTCCGAACATGCCCATAGATGTTAAGATCCCCTCCTCAGCAAGTCCCGCACCAGCGACTGACGACTCCAGTTCTGTGTTGGTTGATAAGTCTTCTTACAGGTCCACTAAGTTTCTCGTTTCTGGTTGTGCCCATCGTAACTCCCATCTCTTTCATCCAAAGGAGTGACATGGACTCAAGGTTTCGAAGTCCTGTGCCCTTCCTACATCTCAGAGGGCATTGATGACACCTGCCTGATCAATTGGTTGACCATCTTCGGCAACAGCACAGCTAGCCAACCTGTCCACTTTTTCATTTGGCAATGGTGACCCTACGTATTTTTGACTTCTATCCATTACTTGCGTACAGAGCCCACCTCCATTTTTCTTACGATTATCTATCACTTGTATATACCTGAGCACTAATGGAGTGTCTATCCAATGTGCAGTGAGGAGCTTTCTATCTTTTTTAGTTCATTCTTTTTCTTTCATTCTCCTGCCAGCTAGTGGGGGTGTGTGTTTGACACTTTAGGAACTGTGTTTATGATTGAATCACATTTTCCACTTCTGCCAACAAGCCGTGGAGTTTAACTTTTTATGAGTCTGTGCAGGCAGAGCTTCAGCCTCTTTAAACTGTTCATTTTTGACTGCAAGAGTAGAAATCCTGAAACGACCAGCTCTTCTATTTGTTCTTGTGCAAGAGAGTCTGAAATATGTTAAAATCTGCTAGATTCGGGTTCTGAGGGGCATCCAGAAATGTCTGCACTGTACAACATCTTTTAGATGTGCATCACCAGGGCACGAGATGCTCTGATGATATTTTGTGAACTTACCTAATCACGCAATCAAACAACACAAACCTCATATTCCCTGTATGAGATGCACAGTTGTTTATTTTCACCTGAAAGTGAAATTTTAGTTCTGATCTTTGAAATTTGCATCATTTATGGATGAGGATGTCCTGAGCCTGGTACATTCCACTCATTCTTAAAATTGATATTTTGTGGAGAAGGTTCTAATTCTGTGACACCTCACACAAAAAAGTCACATTTTTAGCTAAAGTAGATAAATATTTATCAATGATATTTTAGTAGTTTTGCTCATATCAAACATGGAGAACAGCAAACATGACAATCATGAAGATACAGACTTTCATTAATGGATGCTTATGCAGAATAAAAGAATGGAAATTCCAGGACAAAATCACTAACATAGAATTATGGAAATGTACCAGTCAAATACTAGTGGATATTTTTTTTTTTCGTTTGCTAGCTTTTACCTCTGATGAAATCCCTAGAGATGAGGAACTGAATTTTGCATGTTAATTCATTTTTTCCTGGCAGTTGTGTGCACAAGTGTCCTTTGCCGCATAGGCAGATAACTCTGACTTTGGAGGTACTCAATCGTCGATGAGTAACTGACGTTTCAAGCCGGGCCTTGCTGCTGAGACCAGGGGTGGTTGCCACAGACAGAAATCATAAATAAAAATCCCAACCAGTGTAGCCGGGATTTGAACCCACAACATCTTTGTCTCGAGACCGGCGTCTTGCCTTGAGACCAACCAGTCCCCCATACTAGTGGATAAAGGGATACAGCGAAGACGATAGTACTGGATAAGACACACACTATGGAAGCCAACTGAGAACATTACACATGTCCTTTTTTGGAATCCCCAGGGAAAAAGACAAAAAGGAAGTCCAATGAATTCTTAGAGAAGTCAGAAGCAGAGATGAAGATGATGGGGAAGGCATGGAATGATCTTAAAAGAATGGCAAGAAACAGAATGGCTTGGAAAGTGTTTGTTGGAGACCTATGCTCCACAGGGAGCTGAAAAGTAGAAAAAGATTCTTGTAACAAAGTATTTGCAAATCTAAGAGCATCAGGGAATTCAATATTATATTTTTAACCATCATCATTATGTGCCATACCGGTTGGCGTAGGTGATCATGTCCCTCCACAATCTTCTATCTACAGTGCATCGTATCAGTTCTGTTGTTGACTGTTTTCCATGCCATGACACCAAGCTATCCAGTATTTTCTCTCTTTGTCGCCCGCAACCTCTCTTTCCTTTTATTTTGCCAGTTGTAACCAAGTATTCCAACTTTTCTTCTGATGATGTACCCAAAAAATGTCTATTGCTTCTTTATTGTTTTTTAAGAGCTCCCTTTTTGTGTTGGCCTCTTTGAGAACTTCCTCATTGGTCTTTTTAGCTGTCCAGGGAACTTTCAACATTCTTCTGAGAAATCCCATCTCTGTGGCCTCTAATCGTCTTTTCATTTGTTTGTCTACTGTCCATGATTTGCTTCCATAGGTCAGAATAACCATAAACATTAAAAATTCTAAGTTACAGCTTCTTCTAATCACTTTGAATAGATAATACAAAATTCATGTGTATTATATACTTCTGGAAAGACACAAATGAGCAAATCAACCAAAGTATCAGTGATAAACAACTGTGCATGGGGTAGTATGGGGTTCTTTCTGTAAAGTTTACTGGTAAAATTATCAAGAAATTTCAAACAACATTCTGATGAGACACATTTTTTTTTATCAATATTTTTGTTAAAAGTCATTGCACTTCTGAAAAAGAGACAAGGAAACAATATGATGTTTACAAGTGGAAATTAGCATCAAGTAGGACAGTGCTGAAAAAATATTGACAATAAGGGAGATATATGAACAAACAAATATTTCTCTTAAACGTATGGTAAGTTGGGATATTGGACAATTATGTGCAATCAGGTTAGTGGGTACAAAGACAACTTGTGGTGGAGTTTGAACATTGGAAGTTACTGTCAAGTTCAAAAGGCATTATTAACTGTGGGTGGAGTCTTAGAGTTGTAGTTTATTGTGGGTGGAGTTTGAACTGACTGTCAAAACTAAGAAGGGCAACATTAACTATGGGTAAAGTCTGAGAGTTATTGTTTATTGTGGGTGGAGTTTGAAAGCTGGAACTGACTGTCAAGTTAAAAAGTCAGCATTAACTGTGGGTGGAGTCTGAACATTGGAGTTGAGTGTGGGTGAATTTAAAAAGTCAGCATTAACTGTGGGTGGAGTCTGAACATTGGAGTTGAGTGTGGGTGAATTTAAAAAGTCAGCATTAACTGTGGGTGGAGTCTGAACATTGGAGTTGAGTGTGGGTGAATTTAAAAAGTCAGCATTAACTGTGGGTGGAGTCTGAACATTGGAGTTGAGTGTGGGTGAATTTAAAAAGTCAGCATTAACTGTGGGTGGAGTCTGAACATTGGAGTTGAGTGTGGGTGAATTTAAAAAGTCAGCATTAACTGTGGGTGGAGTCTGAACATTGGAGTTGAGTGTGGGTGAATTTAAAAAGGCAGCATTAACTGTGGGTGGAGTCTGAACATTGGAGTTGAGTGTGGGTGAATTTAAAAAGTCAGCATTAACTATGGATGGAGTCAAAGTTGTAATTGATTCTGGGTGCCCCAAAAGGGTCCAATCTATGCTACTGGTGCTCACCATCCTCTGTTTTGTGGAGTCAAGGCACAGAGCGAAAGAGCAAGAGCTATTGACCAAATACCAACAGTAACACAGTGGAATGCACAAGGTGTGTTAAAAACAGAAAGTCAGCCTATAACATATGCGTGTAGAAAAAAAAATGATATTGCTTGTAAACAAGATGCACAACTAGATAACAACCACAGATTCATGATAAGAGGATATCAGACATTACATACGGCCCTTTTCTTCTTGTCAGATGGTCTAGTGGAGGCTATTGTTTAAATCTTTTTTGGAGGTTTTGTTTTTGTCGAACAGCTTCTCTCGTGGCTGATTCTACCAATGTTTAACAAACAAACTCGGATACAGAAAGTGTAAGTCAGACCCACTGGTCCACAGGGGGTTTCCATCTTTTTTCATGAGTCTTTTCTCTTCCATGTTTTGCCATAGTACAGCCTCAAATTATGTTATGCCATGTCTTATACATGTTCTCCATGATGTGCGATCACTAGCCAGATGTTCCCAGTCATTTTCACAGATGGAGAAATCATGCTGAGATTATTTACAAATATCTCTATATCGTAGTTTAGGTCTGGCGATTTGTCTCTTTCCGTGTTTTAGTTCACCATATAGTATTTGCTTAGGAATTGTTTTCTTCCATTCGTTTACATGCCCCAGCCATCTTAACCTTCGGCTTCTGAGCATTGACATGGTTGTTAGGGTCTTAGGACGTTGCAGGACTGTTAAGTTGGTTAGTTTGTCCAGCCATTTGATGTGCATTATTCTGTGGAGACATCAATGCAATGTTATTATTCCAGACATTCAGACTTGATCAAAATACCACCTTGTCAACACCCTAAGGACAGGAACTTCTGATGAATGTGACTGTAAAAAGTAAAGTACCCCTGTCACGCCAAGTGGCGCATAGGGAATATGGTGTTAGTGACCATAAATTTTACAGACCTTCGGCACATGATTTTTTGGGGTAATGTGGTCGGTATTACACCCGTGCCGCTTTACTTTCCCAGAAAAAAATCATGTACCCATTAAAAGCTTGGTGAACCCGAAAGCCGTCGGTTGGGATCAAACCCTCTTGTCCTCTGTAGTCCAGTTCACTAACAACTGAGCTATCAAGGCTCCCCGAATGTGACTGTGGCACTGGTAAAATGACAGCTGAACATCTACTATGATCATGCCCAGTACATGATGAACAAAGAAGGTTCTTTTGGCCATTACTGGTACAATATTGGGACAATCTGTGTGGTGAAGTCACCATTCTTGAGTGGACGAATGTTTTTATTGAACCTATTAACTCTTTCCGTACGATCCACCGCATTGTGCACCATATCCATTTCGGTTGCGTACGTTCCGCCGCATGGTGTGCCACGCTAAATTTTATTAGTGTGAACGCCATCAAACCATATTCGTTTTACATGTCTTGTATCATCTGGATATTGGTGAAATCTAATACCTTGTTCAATTATCTAAACATTCAGATATAATATGTTATATGTTAGATAAATATAAATATGTAGATTGATTCTTAAAACCATGAACAATTTTGTCTCTAAAATCTCTTCTGTTGCGTCGATAAAAAGCTTCCGTGTGGAAAGAGTTAATATTGATGTCAAGAGGTGTACGTAGAAGTGGGTGAAATTTAAGGAAATTATGAATGGAAACTGAAAGTTGGGGCTGATAATGAGTACAATTTAAAAGACAGCATCAACGATGGCTGGAATCTCAGAGTTGCAGTTGATTGTCGATGGAGACAGAGTTGACAGTCTGGCATTTTGATCTCTAGATTTGTTGATTTTATTTTAGACGTGACCCTCTTCCTTCTGCAACTGATATCTTCAACTATCAAAATATAAATTTCGTAAAGAAACATGCCAGTTGATAAAAAAAAAAAAAGCCAAAAAAAAAAAACCCCAAATGTATCAGGTTTGGCTAAAGAACTTTAAAAACACTACTCTAAAAGCATGATTCTCAACATTTTCTGGAATAATTCATTTTTTATTTGATACAGGATAAATTAAAATGAGTCAAAACAAAAGTATGCAATGGTTTCTGCTTAATTGGTCACTTATTAGAGGATTTCTTTGCATTGTGTTTAGCACCCTCACTGTCCCTGAATGCATCTTCAGCACACAGTTATTAAGAGCAGCTGCCCTAGCATTTTACCATTTACTTCCATGCAAGGCAGCAGTTATCTGTAATAAGTGTTGTCTCTTCCAGCAAAATAGAAAATATATACCTTGAAGGAAAAGCAGTTGAAGAAGTAGATTCCTTTGTATTTGATGGAAGCTGTATAGATCAAGAAGGAGACACAAAGAAAGAAATTAGAATCAACATAGCAAAAGCAGCTATGACTATCAAGAAACCTTGATAAAACATGGAAATCAAAATTACTAAGAACAAAACAAAGCCCAGGATTTTCAAATCAAATGTATTATCCAACCTTACTTTTGGATGCGAGAGCCAGAAAACAACTACAGAAAAATAAAATAAACTGGATGCATTTGAAAACAAATGCCTCATGAAAATAATTTGTTTACCATTGTATGAAGTAAGGTACCACAGTAGTGCAGAAATAAGAGAAATTACAAAGCATCCAAAAATATCAATGATAATCATTAGGAGAAGGTGGTCATATGTTGCCCATTTGATGAGAAGAGACAACAAGAGAAGAAGGTGGCCATATGATGAGAAGAGACAAGAGAAGAAGGTGTGCATATATTGGCCATGTTATGAGAAGAGACAACAAGAGAAGGTGTGCATATGTTGGCCATGTGATGAGAAGAGACAAGAGAAGAAGGTGTGCATATGTTGGCCATGTGATGAGAAGAGACAACAAGAGAAGAAGGTGTGCATATGTTGGCCATGTGATGAGAAGAGACAACCCGAGAAGAAGGTGGTCATATGTTGGCCATTTGATGAGAAGAGACAACCCGAGAAGAAGGTGGTCATATGTTGGCCATTTGATGAGAAGAGACAACCCGAGAAGAAGGTGTGCATATGTTGGCCATGTGATGAGAAGAGACAACAAGAGAAGAAGGTGGCCATATGTTGGCCATGTGATGAGAAGAGACAACCCGAGAAGAAGGTGGTCATATGTTGGCCATGCGATGAGAAGAGACAACAAGAGAAGAAGATGTGCATATGTTGCCCATTTGATGAGAAGAGACAACCCGAGAAGAAGGTGGTCATATGTTGGCCATGTGATGAGAAGAGACAACAAGAGAAGAAGGTGGTCATATGTTGGCCATGTGATGAGAAGAGACAACCCGAGAAGAAGGTGGTCATATGTTGGCCATGTGATGAGAAGAGACAACAAGAGAAGAAGGTGGTCATATGTTGGCCATGTGATGAGAAGAGACAACCCGAGAAGAAGGTGGTCATATGTTGGCCATGTGATGAGAAGAGACAACAAGAGAAGAAGGTGGTCATATGTTGGCCATGTGATGAGAAGAGACAACCCAAGAAGAAGGTGGTCATATGTTGGCCATGTGATGAGAAGAGACAACCCGAGAAGAAGGTGGTCATATGTTGGCCATGTGATGAGAAGAGACAACCCGAGAAGAAGGTGGTCATATGTTGGCCATGTGATGAGAAGAGACAACAAGAGAAGAAGGTGGTCATATGTTGGCCATGTGATGAGAAGGGACAACAAGAGGAGAAGGTGGTCATATGTTGGCCATGTGATGAGAAGAGACAACCCAAGAAGAAGGTGGTCATATGTTGGCCATGTGATGAGAAGAGACAACAAGAGGAGAAGGTGGTCATATGTTGGCCATTTGATGAGAAGAGACAACCCGAGAAGAAGGTGGTCATATGTTGGCCATGTGATGAGAAGAGACAACAAGAGAAGAAGGTGGTCATATGTTGGCCATTTGATGAGAAGAGACAACCCGAGAAGAAGGTGGTCATATGTTGGCCATTTGATGAGAAGAGACAACCCGAGAAGAAGGTGGTCATATGTTGGCCATGTGATGAGAAGAGACAACAAGAGAAGAAGGTGGTCATATGTTGACCATGTGATGAGAAGAGACAACAAGAGAAGAAGGTGGTCATATGTTGACCATGTGATGAGAAGAGACAACAAGAGAAGAAGGTGGTCATACGTTGGCCATGTGATGAGAAGAGACAACAAGAGAAGAAGGTGGTCATACGTTGGCCATGTGATGAGAAGAGACAACAAGAGAAGAACCTACAAGAAAAAGAAACCAACCTAGAGAAACACTAAAAAGAACACTGAAGTGAGAGGCAACAGCAGCAGGCATCAGCTAACTTACCAAGATTGAGCAACTCGCCCAGTACAAAACCATGTGGTGAAATGCAATGCAGGTCATGTGCAAGGTCTGACACTTGAAAGATCGTCGGAAACAAACGAGTCTAGAATTTCTGCCCTAAAAAGCCTTCTTTGGCTCGAAAAGACAATAGATAAGACCTCCAGGAAAGCAGTCTTGTCAGGCTAACAAGTTTGATATTAATTAGCTCCCATTAAAAGGGTAGATAATTCAATCTTTTCTATCTTACAATCTTGAGAGTGGTAAAACAACATTAATGATAACAACCATCCACCGACAATCTAAGTGGCTGTCCATTATGAGTTCCCGTAACCGAAGCGAATTCATTTTTTAACAACAGCTTCCACATCTACATCCCAAAGTCCCCTCCAGTGTTCCCTCTAATCTGCACTTATGTATGGCTCACCCACATTGCTGTAAACATCTCAATTTTGCAGCTTATTTTAAGTGACTAAACTCTACCGTTTAGACACAACTTTAAATAATACATTTAACTCAGAGCATCTCAAGAAAAACTCAATGCTTTGAAAAAATTTCCCGCAAGATGTTTTTTTTTTCAACTTTTCTTTTTATAACAAACGAGCAAATATACAACCTGGCAATTAAAATATACATCTCTTCATGGTAGTCAAGATGTCTAAACTCAATTGAAATTATTTAAATGATTTAACAGTAAACAACTACAAGACATTATAATACTATCTGTGAGAGAGACACTTTCCCATCTTATATCTCTAACATTAGTTTTACTGACAATGAGCATCACTTTCTGAACAAAACAACAGAAATTCATAAACCCCAAGCAAAGAAAATAGCAACAGAATTATTTAAAAGCAGATTAAGCATTGGAAATAGTAAATCAATTCAGTAATATCTCAAATATGAATGTACAAATAGTCAAATATATAAAATTAACTCATTAGACATAGATTACCTTACTGGGCTACAGATGTTCGGACAACAAGTGTTCTATTCCCGCTAGAAGCAGTGTGAATTGTACTAGTGGTTAGGAAAAAAAAAATACCCCCACAGCCGACCAGGCTTCCGGCAGAAATGGGTACAAGGGTAGTGCTTTGGGAAAGTGAGGAATGCCGCCTCGTGAGTTTCGATACTTGAAGCAACACTATCCAGAAGTATTTGAACACTTCTGGATAGGCGGCCGAGCACATATGGGTGAAAACTCACATGTTAAGATGTTGATTCAAGTCTCATATTTTACATTTAGACATACTCTATTACCACATTATGTTCTACAGCTGTAAAAATAAGGCTTTGAATAAAAGATCTCTCTCATTGGCTGAAATGGGCTGGATTTTTCTAATCGCTCCAATTTTCAAACGACAATGATTGTCATTTCAGGGTTAAAAATGTTTCGTTTCTTAAAAAAAAAAAAAAATAAATAAATAAATAACTGGTAATGTCTTGACTTTGAGGAATTGATCGCTGAACATACAGCAGACTAACTTCACTGTTCTCTATCAAATGAATGTAAAATATACGTTTGAGAGCTTGATTTGTAATATTTCTATTTGAAAACAGTTTTTAAAAAAGTTACTGTAAATAAATCTGTTAAAGAAGAAAGAATATCTCATAATATATCAATATCATTTACAGTTTCCTTTTCATTCTTTTTTTTTTCCTCCCTTCCTCATTTGGCCTTCAGCATCAAGTGGAGATAAATGTAGCAGCATCAGTTGTGTTTGTTACTAGAGTGATCTCTCCTGGTGTCACATTCCCTTCATTAGTGTTTCTTGTATTCTGTCTTGCCATCTTTTTGGGGGATAGATCCAGATATTCATTCATCCTATAGCTTTTACAGTGTTTGTTGACAGCTATGTAGATTATGTTTTGCTGTTTCTGTCTTGTCAATTGGTCAAACTACTTAACTCTTTTCATACGGAAGCTTTCTTATCAATGCAGCGGTAGAGATTTCAGAGACAAAAATTTCAAGGGTTTAAGAATCAATCTACATATTTATCTAACATATAACATATTATATATGAATGTTTAGATAATTGACCAAGGAAATAGATTTCACCAATACCAAGATGATACAAGACATGTAAAAAGAATATGATTTGATGACGATTCACAATCATCAAATTGAAAGTGAAATACAATGCTGCAAAACGTAAGTGGCTGACTGAAATTGGCACGGTGCAGAGTGCATCGAAACATATGGAAAGAGTTGGTTATATTTATATATATAAAAGAGTTCTTAAATGTTATGTAGAACCAGTCTTAACATATGGATGTGAATCATGGACAATAGGACAACAGACAAGAAAATCACTAGAGGCTGTAGAAATGTGGTTTTACAGAAGAGTGTTGAGAATACCATGGACAGTTAAGAAGAGTAATGAAAATGTTCTGAAAGAGGCCAAAGGAAAAAGAGAGCTATTTCCAATATTAGGAAGAAACAATCATCATTGTTTGGCATGTAATGAGAAGAGAACAGCTGGAATATATTGTAACAACTGGGAAAATTGAGGGACGAAGAGATAGAAGGAAGCAAAGAGAAAAAATACCAGACAGCTTAAGAGAATGGCTTGGCAGTAGATGAACAATATAAATGATAAAAAACTGTCGAGATCGAAAGTTGTGGAGAGACATGATCACCTACGCCAGCAGGCCCGGTACTTGATGATGATGACGATCTCATAAGGAGAAATGACTAAAAAAAAATGTATATAGAAAAAAATGGTATGTATATAATATATAAAATCTATAGCAGTTTTTTTTTAAAATAATCTATTCACAGCTGTTCGTTCTGATTTCAAAGTGGCATTTTGGTTCTAATATTGGAAACTTTGTAGCATCTATGAGTGAAGGTGTCCTGAGTCTAATACATTCCCCTTATTCTTAAAATATACAGTATATGGGAGTGGTTCAGTTTGTAAAACACCACACACAAAACATGATTTTATTTGTCAGAATATTTGAGTACTTAATGCTTGTAACAAAAAGATCAAAGACTAGAAGGTGTTTATTAAAGTGAAGATCCCTCCCCTTGCCTTGCTAGGTGTAAGGGGAATATGGTGTTAGTGACCCTAATTTTCCATTACTGCAGCACATTTGTAGCTGCAATAGCTCACTGGTTAGTGAACTGGACTACAAAGGACAAGGGGTAGGGTTCGATCCTAACCGACGGCTTTCGGGTTCACCCAGCCTTAAATGGGTACCGGATTTTTTTCTGGGAAAGTAAAGCAGCACGGGCGTAATACCGACCACATTACCCCAAAAATCATGTGCTGAAGGTCTGTAAAATATAGGGTCACTAACACCATATTCCCTATACGCCACTTGGCATGACGGGGGTACTTTACTTTACTTATTTTTTACAGCACATTTGTGGGTGATGTGGTCAGTATCAAGCCGTCTTTACTTCCTAGAAAAATCTCTGGTACCCATTTTTAAAGGCTGAGTGAACCCCAAGCATTTCTGCTTTGGGAAGGAAAAAAAAAAAAAATGCCACTTCTGAGAATTAAACCTGGACCCTTTGACTCAAGAAGTGGAGCCACTTCACCACCTAGACTCCTCGCGATATTAAATTTTTAGCCAGAAAAGTCTAAAAAATTTGTAAGATACAGCCTCTTCTAAATACAATGAACATGTAATAGAAGAAGTATGTGTACGTTATCTTCTTGAGAGACACACATGAAGAAATCAACTAAATCGTTAGTGATAAAAAAACTGTGAGAAATACTCAATATGAGCAAGATTAAGGGTAGTCTATAAGGGCAGTCAAACATAGAAGAAGGTAGAGAATTTATGTTTATCTTTCTGAGCTGACTATCAAGACATTATTTGCCAATGTACTGAAAGGGTACAGACCAGGGGGTAAAGAACAGCACTGCTATACTCTACAAGCCAGGACATAAAAGGCATTAAGGAAGTCGGGCATGGGGGCAAATGCCCCATTAATGTTGTAAATGAAAAAAAAAGCCACAAAAACTGAAGTCAAATAAGGGAAATAATGCAAATTACTTTGTTATCCAGGGCAAATTAAGGTTCTCTTCAGTCTGAGAGATATACGAGGCAATTTAGAGAAAATTGTAATGAGTCTGTGTCATTGACTCATTTTATTTTTATCAGGGTAATGAAAAAAAAAAAAAGGGTCTTGGCTGTTGACTCATTTTATTCTTATCAGGTTAAGAAAAAAAATGGGTCATGGTTGTTGACTCATTTTATTCTTATCAGGTTAAGAAAAAAAAATGGGTCATGGTTGTTGACTCATTTTATTCTTATTAGGTTAAGAAAAAAATGGAGGAAACATGGAATGATCTTTATAAAAATGGCACCCAAAAAAACAAAAATGGCCTTTGGGCTGGATTTCGACCTACGCTAAATGAATGAGAGCTTAGGGCCTCACAATCCAAGGGGGACATCGCATTTGCTTATCTTGTAATCTACGACAGAGACCTTTTAGTGTTAATAATTTAACCCAAGATTACAAACCCCCCCCCCCCCCCCCCCGTGTAACCTTTCAAATTACTACTTCTGGTGGACCCCTGAGTGTTAGATTTGTTTTTTTCATGAGTTACATTTTTTTTGCACGAAACACAGTGACTGTGCCGACAGACATTATAACATGTCCAGCACATGAAGTGAATCTCAGGTCATAAATCAACCTGAGCCAGGAATTCCGAGTCCCATGTTTTGCCCAGTGTGAACACACATGACTGTGTGTAAAAATTTCAGAGAAAATACTTTTTTTAGAACACTTAATGTTACATTTAAGTGGTAGTTAATTTTTGATGCGGTAACTGCAAATGGGAGAGTTACAGATAGATAGTGTAATCAAGGGTTTAAAGTGGGGCTTCAAAGCTTCACTTAGTCTCACAAGTCTAAATCCAGCCCTGGATGGCCTTGAAAATGTTTGCTGCAGATCTGTCCTCTGTAGGGAGCTGGAATAAAAGAGGAAATATCCCTAAAAGAGGAAATATCCCTAAGTATATCTTTAACCACTGACTGATGTATCGTCAATTTGAATGAATGGAAATAAAAGTACTTGGTAAATTACACAAAAATAGAAAAACATTTTGTAAAACATTTCAGTAATACAAAAACAAAACAATATACGATGGACATAAAAGTCAAACTTAAAACATGCAAATGTAATGTTAGTCAACAGCGAAGCTCTTGTGACGAGAGATCATGACAGGGAATGGATCTGCATAAACGGCATATCCCGCTTTATTTGCATCCCTTGGAGAGAAGCTCGCTGTAATTAATGTCATCGCAATCGCTGGCTTCAAACCCTATTGTTCCCTCTCGGCACTTGTCCAACAGCGCCCTCTTAGAGGTAGAATACAGCATAAGAGACTTGGTCGGTGCACCGTTGGGACACCTAAAGGTAAAAAAAAATGGATGCAATTAGTTATAGGCTAGAACTAGTTACCTTCTTCTGTCACTCATTTTAAATGCAGGATGTTCAGCAGGTACAGACACAACTAGAGCAAACTGCATATTCTGCATTTTTTTTTTCGTTCGCCAGTTTTTACCTCTGACAGTGACAAAGTCCCTAGAGACTAAGAACTGAATTTGCTTGTTAATCCATTTTTCACTGGCAGCCGTATGCACAGGGGTCCCTCGCTTCACAGGCAGATAACTCCTCTTCGGAGGTACTCATATTTTTTTCATTGATGAGTAATTGACGCTTCAAGCTGGGTCTCGCTTCTGAGACTAGTTGCCGCAGAAAGAAATCACAAAGAAAAATTCCAAATGGTGCAGCCGAGATTATTTGAACCCACAACCTGTCTCAAGACCGACGTCTTGCCTCGAGACTAACACTAACCAGCCCCTTCCCCCCAACAAAAAAGGTGGACAAGTCAGCCTATTACAGCCTACATTTATCAAAATTGTCAAAGCAAGAGCGACAGACTCAGAGGGGAATGGCGCTCCCCATGGTAGCCCACAACAAGTTGAACAACCATGGATGAATGCGGAAATGACAGTGGTGAAAGAAAGACGATATGATTTTAATCAAATACATGACTTTTTTAACCCCCAAAATCTGGTTAAATAAAGCAATTATTACTGCTGTCTAATACTATATACAATAAAAATAATACTGATTAATTTGTAAACAACTTACAACTTACCACGTAATGATAAACATGGTGTCCTTTAACGCTCCGTTCTTCTGAGGAATTGCCAAATCTACAAAACAATAGCGGCAGTCATCTGGAGGCAGCCGATACAGGAAATTATTATAATCCTGTTCCTGTGATACACTGTTATCCTTATCTCCAGAACAGTTAACTTTAATGAAGCCTCCCTCTATAACTAGCATTACAAATCTCGTTAACTTTCCAAGTTTCATTTTTTGAAACTGCTCAATAGTTTCGTCACATACTTTCACTCCCGACGCCATTTTTCTGACTCTACACAGGAAGTAAATACAAGACCGAAAGGATTTCCAATATTTTCAGCTTAAATTATATTTCGCAACCTAAGATGCAAAAAAAAGTATACAGATATACCTTTTAAAAATAAGTCTAAATTACATTTATAATTGTGTAAATTATTTTTTATAATGTATTTTAAAACAAAAAATGGCAAAGCAAATAACATCAGGACATTCAATTATCCTTACGAACATCACTGTAAACCAGGAAGGGATTAGAAAAGTGAGATCCACTCCCTGTGGCTGGACAAAGCAGCCTAGGGGACGATCCATATCTGGACATGTCTTGTGTGACTCATGCTGGCTGTCCTTTCACTTTCACTTCTTTGTTGCTTTAAATGGACCTGTCGCTGCAAGTCCGCTTGCATTAAATTACTGCCCAGTAAAATCACTCGTGCGGTGTAAAATGAGCATGAGCTGAATGTGAGGACGGGTCTCTATAATCATATATGATGTTACTATCCCATTTTAAGCATTGGCTTCTAATAAGTAAAATCGTTTGTTATTGGATTTGATATCGTCATCATATGCCAAAACCGGTTGACGGTAAGCAACCATGTCCTTCCACTGATTCTCTATCCACAGTACATCGTATCAATTCTGTTGTTGACTGTTTTCCATGTCATGACACCAAGCTATCTAGTATCTTCTCTCTTTGTCGTCCGCGATCTCTCTTTCCCTGTATTTTGCCAGTTGTAACCAAGTATTCCAGCATTCCTCTTCTCATGATGTGCCCGAGAAATGTTTCTTTGATGATTTTTTTTTTTTTGAGCTCCCTTTTTGTGTTGGCCTCTGAGATTTTCCTCGTTAATCTTTTTAGCTGTCGATTTACTTTCAACATTCTTCTGAGAAATCCAATTTCTGTGGCCTCTAATCGTCTTTTCATTTGTTTGTCTACTGTCCATGATTCGCTTCCATGGGTCAAAATTGGTTCTATATAGCACCGATGAACTCTCTTATTTTTTATAAGGGGAGTTTATTAGTGAGATGAACAGAAAACGACAGGAGGCTTGATAAAATATTATTGTTTTGTGGAGCTTTATTCCTATTCCTAGTGCCTTATATCTGTTCCTAGTGCTTTGTGTCTGTCCCTAGTGCTTTATATCTATCCCTGGTGCTTTATGTCTATCCCTGATGCTTTATATCTATCCCTGGTGCTTTATATCTATCACTGATGCTTTATGTCTATCCCTGGTGCTTTATGTCTATCCCTGATGCTTTATGTCTATCCCTGGTGCTTTATGTCTATCCCTGGTGCATTATGTCTATCACTGATGCTTTATGTCTATCCCTGGTGCTTTATGTCTATCACTGATGCTTTATGTCTATCACTGATGCTTTATGTCTATCCCTGGTGCTTTATGTCTATCACTGATGCTTTATGTCTATCCCTGGTGCTTTATGTCTATCACTGATGCTTTATGTCTATCACTGATGCTTTATGTCTATCACTGATGCTTTATATCTATCACTGATGCTTTATGTCTATCACTGATGCTTTATGTCTATCCCTGGTGCTTTATGTCTATCACTGATGCTTTATGTTTATCCCTGGTGCTTTATATATCCTTTCCTCTTCTTAGTGTTCACCCGTTAAGTGGATGTGAAAAATAGTTCTTAAATGTTATGTAGAGCCAGTCTTAACATACGGATGTGAATCATGGACAATATGACAATAGACAAAAAAATCACTGGAGGCTGTAGAAATGTTGTTTTACAGAAGATGTTGAGAATACCATGGACAGCTAAGAAGAGTAATGAAAATGTTCTGATAGAGGCCAAAGCAAAAACAGCTAATTTCCAATATTATGAAAAAAACAATCACTATTTTTTGGCCATGTAATGAGAAGGGAACAGCTGGAATATATTGTAACAACTGGGAAAATTGATAGAAGCAAAGAGAAAAGATACCAGACAGCTTAAGAGAATGGTTTGGCAGAAGGTCAACAACAGAAATGATAAATAACTGTCGAGATCGAAAGTTGTGGAGAGACATGATCACCTACGCCAGCAGGCCCGGTACTTGATGATGAACGAATTATTTGTCAATTTTCCCGAGTGCTGTAAACATACCTCTGAATTGATTCGCTGATTATCGCCTCGGAAGTTTCCCTCTATAATAATATTCATTTATTATTACTTGGCAGAACAACCTATATACAGCCCTTAGATAGGCCCGGTACTTGATGATGATTACTTGATGATGAAGTGGGTGTGAATGCATTGTGTCAAAGTTTACAGCACAGCCGCTATATTTTCGGCCCAACAACGCCTTTGGCACGGATGGGTAGATTTGCTTAACAATTTTTGCCCGAACAGGGGCCATTTCGGCTCGTTCTATTCGACTTTAAACTGCCAATAGTAGTAGCCTCCGTCAGTCATAGTTAACTATGGATATTTTAGCGATCCTAGAAATGTTTTTTTTTTCTTTTTTTTTTTTCGTCGTGTATTCTCTTTCTCTTTTGAATCTGTCTGCTTCTTGTTTGAGGTGAACATTTAGAGTGTGTTTCCAGAGATTGCGGTTTGCAGCTATGTCTTCCCATGTTGCAGGGTTTATGTTCAGAGTCTTCATGTCGCGTTTACACACATCTACAAATCGAAGTTTTGGGCGCCCCCTAGTTCTTTTGCCATCTGCCAGTTGTCCGTAGAGTATATCTTATGGTATGCGGCCATCTTTCATACGTAGTACATGGCCAAGCTAGCGTAACCTACGTTGTTTGAGCAGCGTGTAGATATTCGGGAGGCCTGTGCAAGTCATGACCTCCACGTTTGTCACTTTATCCTTCCAGGTGATACCAAGAATACGGCGCAGACATCACATATGCCATTTAGCCTTCTCTCCTGCTTTACGTAGGTTGTCCAAGATTCGCTGCCATACAGGAGGATACTAATTATGCAGCAGGCATTGTACACTGCGTCCTTTGTTTTAATTGTCAGTTTGCTGTTTTGCCAGACACACTTAGAAAGATGGGCAAAGGTGGTAGCAGCTTTACCAATGCGGGTGTCAATTTCTGTATCTAAGGAAAGTCTGTCGCTGATGATGGACCCCAGGTAGTTATACTGCCGCATTATATCAAGTTTATAGTTGTCGATAGAGATTGCAGGTGTTGCTTTGACGTCCTGACCGAGTATGTTAGTTTACTACAAACTTATTGTTAGACCGAAGTCTCGGCAGGCATGCGAAAAGCGATGTACCATGCTCTGGAGTTCTTCCTGACTTTGCGTAACTAGTGCAGCGTCGTCAGCTAATAAAAGATCTCTAATAGAGATATGTCGGACCTTAGACCGTGTCTTTAGTCTTAAGATATTGGACAATCGACCATCAGATCTAGTAATCAGATAGACTCGTTAGTAGTATAGTATGGAATAGGCAAATAATTGCGATGCTGCGGTAAAGCTGGAAGCATGGAACCAGTGGTGGGGAGTGTAAACACTCCAAGGTATTAAGACAGCTTTACAAGGGAGGAACACAACACAATACTGACGTTTCGGCCTGAGGCCTTCTTCAGAGTACAAGGACAACGAAATCAAACGATGAAACACAATTATCTATAACTACATGATCATAAGAATGAAGAGGTGGACAGAAAAGAGGGAAGTAGGATGTAGAGAAATGAAAAAGAAGAAGAAAGCTACATGAGGGGAGGTAGGATGAGTAAATGGAAAGAATAGGAGAATATATAAATATATATAAATATAAATAAATAGGAGCACTTAGCTGGAATTTTTTCCGTTCCCCGCTGACAGACCAGGCATTCCAGTTAAGTGCTCCTATTTTTTTATTTATATATATTTATATATTCTCCTATTCTTTCCATTTACTCATCCTACCTCCCCTCATGTAGCTTTCTTCTTCTTTTTTCATTTCTCTACATCCTACTTCCCTCTTTTCTGTCCACCTCTTCTTTCTTATGATCATGTAATTATAGATAATTGTGTTTCATCGTTTGTTTTCGTTGTCCTTGTACTCTGAAGAAGGCCTCAGGCCGAAACGTCAGTATTGTGTTGTGTTCCTCCCTTGTAAAGCTGTCTTAATACCTTGGAGTGTTTACACTCCCCACCACTGGTTCCTCAGTAGTATAGTATGGCATTTACACCCAACAAAATATTCATTAAAAGCAGAATATTCTGCATTTTGTCTATATAAAAAGTATACACGCAGAAGCGTTTTTCCTTATATATAAGTATACACGCATCAAAACGGAGAGACCGACGCAGTATATGCCGGTTGTCTAGTGTCATGATGGTTGTATGTAGGTTGTCTAGTGTGTCGTGATTGGTGTATGGAGGTCGTCTATTGAGTCACGATGGTTGTATGTAGGTAGTCTAGTGTGTCATGATGGGTGTATGCAGCTTGTCGAGAGTGGCATGAGGGCTGTATGCCGGTTGTCTAGTGTCTTGATGAATGCTAGTAAGGTGTCAAGTGTGGCATGACGGGTGTAGGGAGGTTGTCGAGTGTGTCTTGATGTTTATGTGTAGGTTGTCTGGTGTGTCTTGATGGTTACATGTATATTCTCTAGTGTGGTATGAGGGCTGTATGTAGGTTGTCGAGTGTGTCATGAAGGCTGTATGCAGGATATCTAATATGTCGTGATGGGTATATGGAGGTTGTCTAGTGTGTCGTGATGGGTGTATGGAGATTCCCAGTGAGTCATGATGGTTGTATGTAGGTTGTCTAGTGTATCGTGATGGGTGTATGCAGATTGTCGAGTGTGGCATGAGGGCTGTAAGCCGGTTGTCTAGTGTCATGATGATTGCATGTAGGTTGTTTAGTGTGTCGTGATAGGTGTATGGAGGTCGTCTAGTGTGTCTTGATGTCCGTATGTGTGTTGTCTGGTGTATCATGATGGTTGCATGTATATTCTTTAGTGTGGTATGATGGCTGTATGTAGGTTGTCGAATATGTCATGACGGCTGTATGCAGGCTTCCTAGTGTGTCGTGATGTATGTATATACGTTGTCGAGTGTGTCGTGATGGATGTATGTAGGTTGTCGAGTGTGTTGTGATGGCTGTATGTAGGTTGTCTATTATATCTTACTTTCATCATCCAATAAAAAAAAACCAAGGAATAATACAGTCAACAATGCTTAACATGCCTACTTTAAACACAACAATAAAATTGAATAACCTTTTATCGATAAGCCTTAGCGCGTCGTTATGAGTTAAGAGAAAAACAGAAAAAAATTCCAACTTACAGTGTAAAATATGGTCTCAATCATATAGACTGAACAGTAGTACGAACATAACCTTCCTTGAATCAACAAAACCTATAATAAGAAATCGCTCATGGGTTTAAATTAAATATAATCTGGTAACAGATGCATAATATTGATCAAATCTGCGAGTGACTATGCCAACATCGACTGATATCTGGATTAACCAATCAGAGAAGGGCATTAGTACAGGAGGCAGAGCAAAGAAATGGCTGACAGTTGGATTAACCAATCAAAGAAGAGCATTAGGCGAAGCATATGTAGTGCTTTTCAACGGTGGGAAAAGTAATGCGGGTTGGTGGGTTACTTGAACTCGTTTGGCCCCTGAGGCAATACCAGAAGAATTTTATGACCTTATTTTGACCTCTGAAGGTTGAAATACCAATGTTTCCCACTTCAACGAATAACATACATCATTAAAGGTGATTAATATAGCTAAGAAAATAAATTTAGTACCAAAGACCAAAACGTTACTTCCAAACCCACGAATAGCTTAGACTTAGGAGTTCCATATCTTTATCACTTCAACTAATGACAGACAACAGTAAAGGTGACCATTAAGTGTCAGAAAACTTAGTTCCAAACCTCACAATTTCGACTCATAGTCACAAATTTGTATCCCAAACCCTAAACAATTTAGGCACAAAGTCAAAATAATCATATACGAAATACCAAAAAGGTATATCCAAAGTCCAAAAAAGTTAGTCTAAAAGTCAAATAATTTAACACCCAAACACACACATTTCATCGCACTCTCAAAACGATGAACTGAAAACCCTAAAAATCTAGTCCCAAAGACATTAAGAAGGTATATCCAAAGTCCTAAAAGTTAGGCCAAAAGACCCAAAAACAAAATGTTGCCTCAAAATACAAAATTTCGTATCATAATCAAAAGGTTGAACTTAAAACCCTAAAATTTAGGTCCAAGGGGATACTAGTTAGACACAAGTAGGCGATCATGAGTGAAGGTCACAAGTCGACGAGGGAAGCTCAGAAGAAGCAGACGGGAAGGACATAAGTCGAAGAGGGAAGCTCAGAAGAAGCAAATTGATGGGTGTAGGTAGGTTGTCTAGTGTGTCATGAGGGCTGTATGGAGGTTGTCTAGTGTGTCTTGATGGCTGTATGGAGGTTGTCTAGTGTGTCTTGAGGGTTGTATGCAGGCTATACAGTGTGCCTTGATTTTGAATGTATGTAGGTTGTTTACTGTGTCGTGATGGTTGTATGTATGTTGTCTAGTGTGTCATGAGGGCAGTATGTAGGGTGTCTAGTGTGGCATGAGGGCTGTATGACGGTTGTCGATTGTGTCATGAGGGCTATATGCGGTTGTTTGGTGTGTCATGATGGTTGCATGTATATTCTTTGGTGTGGTATGATGGCTGTATGTAGGTTGTCGAGTGTGTCATGAGGGCTTTATGCACGTTGTCTAATGTGTCGTGATAAATGTATGTACGTTGTCGAGTGTGTCGTGATGGATGTATGTAGGTTGTCGAGTGTGTCATGAAGGCTGTATCCCGGTTGTCGAGTGTGTCATGAGGGCTGTATGCCGGTCGTCTAGTGTGTCGTGAAGGAAATATGTAGGTTGTTGAGTGTGGCATGAGGGCTGTATGCCGGAGGTCTAGTGTGTCATTATGGCACTGTGTAGGTTGTCTAGTGTGTCATGATGGCTGTGTGTAGGTTGTCTAGTGTGTCGTGATGGCTGTATGTAGGTTGTCGAGTGTGTCATGATGGCTGTTTGGAGGTAGTCTGGTGTGTCATGATGTGTGTATGTATGTTGTCTAGTGTGACATGATGGCTGTGTGTAGGTTGTCTATTGTGTTGTGATAGCTGTATGTAGGTTGCAGGGTGTGTCATGATGGCTGTTTGGAGGTCGTCTGGTGTGTCATGATGGGTGTATGTATGTTGTCTAGTGTGATATGATGGCTGTGTGTAGGTTGTCTAGTGTGTCGTAATGGATGTATGTAGGTTGCCGAGTGTGTCATGATGGCTGTTTTGAGGTTGTGGTGTGTAAAGATGGGTGTATGTATGTTATCTAGTGTGACATGATGGCTGTGTGTAGGTTGTCTATTGTGTCGTGATAGCTGTATGTAGGCTGCCTAGTGTGTCAAGAGGGTTGTATGTAGTTTGTCGAGTGTGTCATGAGGGGTATTAAACCGGTTGTCTACTGTGTCTTGATGACTGTAGGCAGGCTGTCTATAATGTATCTTGATGTTAACCTGATGAGTTAATAAAAATAAATTTTGACCTTATATGCAATGCCCGAGGAGTTACTAAAATTAGATTTTTGACATATGAGACGCTACCAACGTGTTCACTTATCAACCAAAGAATTTAATACAGCTGAGAAAACCACAATAAATAATTTGAATTTACTAAAAAATGTACACGAGATGATTGTTAGGACTGTGTCTAAATGAGTAATGAAAATATTGCTACAACACTAGAAAACCCCATACATACTAAAAACAATGCATTGAAAGACTATACTTAAAGTTCACGCCCCTGTTAAAACTCTGCTAAAGAAAAGTACTACTACTCATGGCGGTTACGCCCCTGACACAACTCTACAAAGAAAGTGCTAACAGATATTAAAGTTACGTTCCTGATATAACTCCACAGGAAGAAAATGTTACTTCAAAACATGAACATAACGCCACACTCATAACTCTACTAAAAGAAAAAATGGTACCACCGACCACTTTTTGGTGGCTACGCCAATTAAACTATTATAGAATAGTAAATTTATCCTCTAGGCTTATCCCAAACTTATTTTAGACACCCCCGCAGCAAGAATTTACTTAAGAAAGCACTTTTATGTTCCTTAACCCCAACCACTGTTTGTTGGCTACGCCTAAGAAACTATTAAAATTAGTAAATTTACACTCTAGGCTTACCCCGAAATTTATATTACATATCTCCATATCAAGAAGTTGCTTAAAATGTCACTTTTAAGATTTTTACCCAAAACAACTTTTTATGGCTGCGCATATGAAACTGTTAAAAATAGTAAATTTAACTTCTAGACTTACAGTAAACTTTATTTTAGACACGCCTTATCAAGATTTTGCTTAAAATATCACTTTTATATTCCGTACCCCCAACTACTTTTTGAAGGAAACGTCTATGAAATCGATAAAACTAGTAAATTTAACCTCTAGGCTTACACAAAACTTTATTATAGACATCAAAGTATCAAGAATTTGCTTTAAAAAGCACTTTTATGTTCTTACCCCCTGCCCATTTTTGCTGGCTACGCCGATGAAATAATAAAAATAGTAAATTTACGCTTTAGGCTTACCTCAAACTTTATTTTAGACATCCCGGTATCAAGCATTTACTTAAAAAAGCACTTTTATGAGTTTTACCCCTAATCACTTTATAATGGCTACGCCTATAAAACTATTAAAAATAGGCAATTTGACCTCTAGATTTACCCCAAACTTTGTATTTGACATGCCCATGTATCAAATTTGCATAAAAAATTAACTAAAAATTAGTAGTGATATATGACATTTACAGGCACAGGTAGACTTTCATATAGAAAAAAATCTGCGGGTAGACTCTTATAAAGAGGAAAAAAAATTCGGCGGGTAGATTAATTATATAAGGAATAATCTGCGGATAGCCTTAGTTTTGTTGCATGTAAATGCCATATATCACTACTAATTTTTAATTGATATTTTAATGCAAATTTGATATTTGCAAATTATAGGATTGAGAATATATTTTACACTGTAAGTTGGAAATTTTTTTTGTTTTTCTCTTAACTCATAACGACGCGCTAAGACTTATCGATAAGAGGTTATTCAATTTTATTGATGTGTTTAAAGTAGGTATGTTAAGCATTGTTGGCTGTATTATTCCTTCGTTTTTTCCGTATTGGATGATGAAAGTATGATATAATAGACAACCTACATACAGCCATCACAAAACACTAGACAACAGGCATACGGCCCTCATGACACACTCGACAACCGGGATACAGCCCTCATGACACACTCGACAACCTACATACATCCATCACGACACATTCGACAACGTACAAACATACATCACGACACACTAGAAAACCTGCATACAGCCCTCATGACACACTCGACAACCTACATACAGCCATCATACCACACTAGAGAATATACATGCAACCATCATGACACACCATACAACCTACAAACTGACATCAAGACACAGTAGACTACCGGCTTACATCCCTCATGACACACTCGACAACTGTCATACAGCCCTCATGCCACACTAGACACCCTACATACAGCCCTCATGACACACTAGACAACATACATACAACCATCATGACACAGTAGACAACCTACATACGGACATCACGGCACACTAGACGACCTCCATATACCTATCACGACACACTAGACAATCTACATATAATCCCCATGATACTAGACAACCGGCTTACAGCCCGCATGCCACACTCGACAACCTACATACATCCATCACGACACACTAGACATCCTACATACAGCCATCATGACACACTAGACGACCTCCATACACCCATCACGACACTAGACAACCCGTATACACCAATCACGACACACTAGACAAACTACAAACAACCATCATGACTCACTGGCACCTCCATACACCCATCACGACACACTAGACAACCCACATACACCCATCACGACACACTAGACAACCTGCATACAGCACTCATGACACCCTCAACAACATACATATATCCCTCATACCACATTAGAGAATATACATGCAACCACCATGACACACCAGACAACCTACATACAGACATCAAGACACACTCGACAACCTCCATACACCCGTTATGCCACATTAGACACCCTACCTACATCCATCAAGATACTCGACAACCGGCATACAGACCTCATGCCATTCTCGACAACCTGCATACACCCATCACGACACATTAGACAACCTACATACAACCATCATGGCACTAGACAACCGGCATATGCTACGTCGGTCTATCCGTTTTACTGCGTGCATACTTTTTATATAGACAAAAATGCAGAATTTTACAGCGCTTAACAGGTTTGTTGGGCGAACACACAATACTATACTACTCTCCTTCACTCGCATGTTTTAACAGAATTAAACTGTCAGATGGTTCTTTAGCGCGAGTACACACGGGGTCTCCTGTTTTTTTTTTTTTTTTTTTTTTTTTTACGAGAGCCCTAGAGATGGGACCATCACTACCGTAAAGCCACGAGAGGCCTAGAGATGGGACCATCACTACCGTAAAGCCACGAGAGGCCTAGAGATCGAATCATCACTTTCCTAAAGGCAAGAGAGGCCTAGAGATGGGACCATCACTATCGTAAAGCCACGAGAGGCCTAGAGATCGGATCATCACTATCGTAAAGCCACGAGAGGCCTAGAGATCGGATCATCACTATCGTAAAGCCACGAGAGGCCTAGAGATCGGATCATCACTATCGTAAAGCCACGAGAGGCCTAGAGATCGGATCATCACTATCGTAAAGCCACGAGAGGCATAGAGATCGGATCATCACTATCGTAAAGCCACGAGAGGCCTAGAGATCCAATCATCACTATCGTAAAGCCACGAGAGGCCTAGAGATCCAATCATCACTATCTTAAAGCCACGAGAGGCCTAGAGATCCAATCATCACTATCGTAAAGCCACGAATACACCATTGGTTCTATTTTTGAAAAATTCCCAGTCTATAGTGGGATTCAAACACAGAACCATCCTGTCCCGAAGCAGACGTCTTACCTCTAGACCACCCAGTTATATGTCAACATCCCAAATAATTTAACCGACTGACTACCAAAATCATTGAATGCCGTCTCCGCATCGAAGGGTGGCTACCATGGAGCGCCATTCCACTCTGTCTCTTGCTTTGATGGTGCAGATTGTCATAGATTAACTTGTCTCTTGCCTCTTTTACCTTGTATGTTCCTTTCCAATATTACTTTTATTAAGCTGTTGTGTCCTTTAACTTGCCCCAACAATTTCATTTGTCTTGTTCTAATTGTGTTTAGTAGTTCTCTTTTAATTTTTAGTTGTTTTAAAACTTCATCGTTTGTTTTCTTCTCTTTCCATCCAATTCTACTAACAAAATCATGTAGAGGAAAAAGAATACCCTTGAGCACAATCTTCATTGGGAGTGGTTAGTGAACTGGACTACAAAGGACAAGAGGTAGGGTTGATCCCAACCGACGGCCTCCGGGTTCCCCCAGCTTTTAATGTGTACCGGAATTTTTCTGGGAAAGTAAAGCGGCATGGGCGTAATACCGACCACATTACCCCAAAAATCATGTGCTGAAGGTCTGTAAAATTTATGGTCACTAACACCATATTCCCTAAACACCACTTGGCGTGACGGGTCACTAACACCATATTCCCTATACACCACTTGGCGTGACGGGTCACTAACACCATATTCCCTATACACCACTTGGCGTGACGGGTCACTAACACCATATTCCCTATACACCACTTGGCGTGACGGGTCACTAACACCATATTCCCTATACACCACTTGGCGTGACGGGTCACTAACACCATATTCCCTATACACCACTTGGCGTGACGGGTCACTAACACCATATTCCCTATACACCACTTGGCGTGACGGGTCACTAACACCATATTCCCTATACACCACTTGGCGTGACGGGTCACTAACACCATATTCCCTATACACCACTTGGCGTGACGGGTCACTAACACCATATTCCCTATACACCACTTGGCGTGACGGGTCACTCACACCATATTCCCTATACACCACTTGGCGTGACGGGTCACTAACACCATATTCCCTATACACCACTTGGCGTGACGGGTCACTAACACCATATTCCCTATACACCACTTGGCGTGACGGGTCACTAACACCATATTCCCTATACACCACTTGGCGTGACGGGTCACTCACACCATATTCCCTATACACCACTTGGCGTGACTGGAGTTGTTTACTTTTTTTTTTATCACAACGTAGCTAACACTGCCAAGTTAGGGAATAGGCAAATAATTGCGATGCTGCGGTAAAGCTGGTAGCAAGGAACCAGTGGTGGGGAGTGTTAAACACTCCAAGGCATGAAGACAGCTTTACAAGGGAGGAACACAACACAATACTGACGTTTCGGCCTGTGGCCTTCTTCAGAATACAAGGACAACGAAAACAAACAATGAAACACAATTATCTATAAGTACATCATCATAGGATAGAGGGTGTCCGGTTAGCGCAATCGATAGGCGGTTGGCTTACCACGGCGACAGCCGGGGTTCGTACCCTGGCGAGGACACCTGGTTTTACTAATTCCCTAAAAATTAGTGGGAGCCGCGATAGCTCAGTGGTTAGTGAACTGGACTACTACGGACAAGGGGTAGGGTTCGATCCCAACCGACGGCTCCGGGTTCACCCAACCTTAAATGGGTACCGGATTTTTTCTGGGAAAGTAAAGCAGCATGGGCGTAATACCGACCACATTACCCCAAAAATCATGTGCTGAAGGTATATAAAATATAGGGTCACTAACACCATATTTCCCTATACGCCATTTGGCGTGACGGGGGTACTTTACTTTTTACTTACATCATCATAAGAAAGAGGAGGTGGACAGAAAAGAGGGAAGTAGGATGTTGAAAAATGAAAAAAGAAGAAATCTACATGAGGGGAGGTAGGATAGTAGTAGATGTATAAATAGAAAGGATAGGAGAATATATATATATATATATATATATATATATATATATATATATATATATATATATACTATATATATATATATATATATATATATATATATATAGTAAACACTTAGCTTAAATGACTTGACTGTCAACCGGGAAAAAAATGAAAGAATAGTGAAAGCTATGTGGTCATTCTTTGAAAATCACTTGAGTCTGTAGAAATGTGGCTTTACAGAAGAATGTGGAGAGTACCATGGGCAGCTAAGAAGAGTAATGAAGATGTTCTGAGAGAGGTCAAAGCAAAAAGAGAGCTAATTTCCAATATTAGGAAGAAACAATCATCACTTTTCGGCCATGTAATGAGAAGGGAACAACTGGAATATATTGTAACAACTTGGAAAATTGCGGGACGAAGAGATAGAGGGAAACAAAGAGAAAAGATACCAGACAGCTTAAGAGAATGGCTTGGCAGAAGGTCAACAACAGAAATGATAAAGAACTGTCGAGATCGAAAGTTGTGGATAGACATGATCACCTACGCCAGTCGGCCCGGTACTTGATGATGATGACGATACTAATACCAGTATATTTCAATTTCTTATTTCAAGCATCTCGACATTATATATGCACTTAGCTTTGTTGATTTGTTTATTGTTCCTCTGAAAATACCACCATCGTGTTGCGTTCCAGTAAAAAGCAAAGCACAGAAATGGATATAAATACTTAAAAATACGAAGCTATAGTTTTCTAATTGTAAGGAGAAATGAAATAAAATATAGAAAAAAATATAAAAAACTGTATAGTTAAAACTTTACGTAATAAGTGGACAACACACATTAGAACGACGTTTCGGCTCAATACGCCTTCAGCAGGAACAAGTGTACGTTGTATGTTTCTCCTGCTGAAAGCCTATTGAGTCGAAACGTGGTTCTAATTTGTCATTCACCTATTACGTAAAGCTTTAACCATACTGTTTTTTCTTTTTTTTCGATATTTGTTCATTTCTCCTTGTTCCATTCTTGTCAGCACGTTACAACAATTACTCTGAGAACTGATGGATTTGCGTATTCAAATTTCCTAAAAGTTCCGCCCAAGTCGACGCTGATGTATTCTAGGGCTTAATCCAACCATGAGACTGACAGTATCACAGGGTAAAGTGGTAAATCACTCACAATTTGTGTTACCAAACCACGACCATCTATAGTCTCAATAAGTAGGGAACAGTCAAATAATTGCAATGCAGCTACAGACATATTTCCCATTGGCGTGAGTGCGTGGCATCCTGATTGTTGTAGTGCCCCTTTTGGCTGGTTGCCTCCGACTTCAGCACTTGAACTTACTAGAGCAGACTGTGGTCTTGGCTTGCTAGAGTAGACTGTGGTCTTGTTGGGTGTAGGAAGTCTTGACTTGCTAGAGTAGACTGTGGTCTTGACTTGCTAGAGCAGACTGTGGTCTTGTTGGGTGTAGGAAGTCTTGACTTGCTAGAGCAGACTGTGGTCTTGTTGGGTGTAGGAAGTCTTGACTTGCTAGAGCAGACTATGGTCTTGTTGGGTATAGGAAGTCTTGACTTGCTAGAGCAGACCATGGTCTTGACTTGCTAGAGCAGACTGTGGTCTTGACTTGCTAGAGTAGACTGTGGTCTTGACTTGCTAGAGTAGACTGTGGTCTTGACTTGCTAGAGCAGACTGTGGTCTTGGCTTGCTAGAGTAGACTGTGGTCTTGACTTGCTAGAGTAGACTGTGGTCTTGACTTGCTAGAGTAGACTGTGGTCTTGTTGGGTGTAGGAAGTCTTGACTTGCTAGAGTAGACTGTGGTCTTGACTTGCTAGAGCAGACTGTGGTCTTGACTTGCTAGAGCAGACTGTAGTCTTCACTTGCTAGAGCAGACTGTAGTCTTGACTTGCTAGAGTAGACTGTGGTCTTGTTGGGTGTAGGAAGTCTTGACTTGCTAGAGCAGACCATGGTCTTGACTTGCAAGAGCAGACTGTGGTCTTGCTGGGGTGTAGGAAGTCTTGACTTGCTAGAGCAGACTGTGGTCTTGTTGGGTATTGGAAGTCTTGACTTGCTAGAGTAGACTGTGGTCTTGCTGGGGTGTAGGAAGTCTTGACTTACTAGAGCAGACTGTGGTCTTGCTGGGGTGTAGGAAGTCTTGACTTACTAGAACAGATTGTGGTCTTGCTGGGGTGTAGGAAGTCTTGACTTACTAGAGTAGACTGTGGTCTTGACTTGCTAGAGTACACTGTGGTCTTGCTGGGGTGTAGGAAGTCTTGACTTGCTAGAGTAGACTGTGGTCTTGCTGAGGTGTAGAAAGTCTTGACTTGCTAGAGTAGACTGTGGTCTTGTTGGGGTGTAGGAAGTCTTGACTTGCTAGAGTAGACTGTGGTCTTGCTGTGATGTAGGAAGTCTTGACTTGCTAGAGCAGACTGTGGTCTTGCTGGGGTGTAGGAAGTCTTGGCTTGCTAGAGTAGACTGTGAGTCTTGTTGGGGTGTAGGAAGTCTTGACTTGCTAGAGCAGACTGTGGTCTTGCTGGGGTGTAGGAAGTCTTGACTTGCTAGAGCAGACTGTTGTCTTGCTGGGGTGTAGGAAGTCTTGACTTGCTATAGCAGACTGTGGTCTTGTTGGGGTGTAGGAAGTCTTGACTTGCTAGAGTAGACTGTGGTTTTGCTGGGGTGTAGGAAGTCTTGACTTGCTAGAGTAGACTGTGGTCTTGACTTGCTAGAGTAGACTGTGGTCTTGTTGGGGTGTAGGAAGTCTTGACTTGCTAGAGCAGACTGAGGAACATCCATTGGCCCATAGATAAAACACTACAGACAAAACTATATGGGCCACTGCAAGAATTACAAAAGACAGTAAAATTTATACAGGAAACGACATTACAGATATAGACGATACTCCAGGCGAACGAAAGATAGATAGATAGATTGCAATGATGCGGTAAATCTGGTAACAAGTAACCAGTAGTGGAGTGTGGTATACACTCCAAAGTATTTAAAAAAATTTTACTCTTTTACAGATATATAATTTACTTTTCACTCTTTAGTTTTCAGCTCATCATCATTTCTCTATAATTACGATTTGATATATCTCTACACTTCACCTATCCTCCCACATGTGACACATCTCTTCTTCATCTCACCATCCTATCCCTCTGTCCACCTCTCCCTAACTTTATCATCAGACACGTAGCTATAGATATTTGTGCCTCACCGTTCGTTGTCGTTGTCCCCGTATTCTGAAGAAGGCCTCAGGCCGAAATGTCAGTATTTTGTTGTGATCCTTCCTCGTAAAGCTGTCATCATAACTTGGAGTGTATACCACACCCCACTACTGGCTCCTATAGTTTTAATAAGGCACGCGGGGGGGGGGGGGGGGAATGGAATCACTCAAAGTGGATTGCGTTGTCAGTATTGCGAACATGGCCGGTTGTTGATGCCAGACGTCTATATCTTGCTATCTTAACTAATGATGTCACAAACTTTGGGTGATTGAGGGTTTCCCCTTTAAGTTCGCAAGCTTTAGTAAAATATTGACCTACTTTATATGTCTTCGGACTGAAAGGGATTTCTCGGAAACACCCATTAGGTCTGACGCTTTCAGATTTGCGAGCGAAGTCATTTGGGGGTTGAATGACATCAGTCGCTTATTTGAAAACGCCACACTAGTTGGAATTATTCAGTTTTTATTTCCAGCCCTCCTTTACGACAAAACTATAGATGGCTGTGATGAAGAACATTGCCCTCGAAATATCTAAGCCTGCCCGATGACGGGGCACCGTCCAAAGGTTGTGACGTATTCAACATTGCGAGCAGGCGGTTGTAGGTAAAATGACGTCAGCCGTCTATAGCTGGCATAGCTCATTACGTCACAAGCTATCGGGCTGTTTTCTGGAAAACTCTACCAGAGGGCAGGCCCAAGACGACGGCGATGAAAGTATCTATATGTATATGGGGTGAAAGCAAGAGACATACACTGAATTACGTTCTATGGCAGACATGCTGATTATACTGTTCTGCTAGAAGAAAATCCTAAAGACCTACAACAATTGCTTAATGTGATAAACATAACAAGCAAAAAATATGGACTAGATATTAATATCAAAAAGATTAAAAAGACTAAAACTATGACCATAAACAAGGAACATTCTCAAGACCTACAATTAAATATCAAAGTTGAAGGAATACATCTGGAGATGGTTCAGAGCTACAACTACCTGGGACATACTATAACTAATGATGGAAAATGTACAACTGAAATAAACAAAAGAATAGGAATGGCAAAAAGTAATTTTAATGCCATGAAAAATATACTAGCAACAAAACAAATAACACCAGGGCTAAAACTAAGAATGACAAAATGTTACATCTTCTCAATATTCCTGTATGGTGCAGAAACATGGACATTATACAAGAAAATAGAACAGAAAACTGCAGCCTTTGAAATGTGGATTTATAGAAGAATAGGTGGAATTGGATGGAAAGAAAAGAAAACAAACGATGAAATTTTAAAACAACTAAAAATAAAAAGAGAACTACTAAATACAATTAAGACAAGACAAATACAATTTTTGGAACACGTTAAAAGACACAACAGCCTACTAAAAGTAATATTGGAAGGGAAAATACAAGGTAAAAGAGGCAGACCAAGACTAACATGGACGAGTAACATCAAAAGATGGACAAGTCAGTCTGTAACAACCTGCACCATCAAAGCAAGATACAGAGTGGAGTGGCGATCCATGGTAGCCAACCTTCGTTGCGGAGACGGCACTAGATGATGATGATGGCAGTCATTATTCGTTCCGTGGACAACGCATGATCACAATTTGTTATTGACGTTTTACACACATTCCGATGACGTTATAAATAAATCATAACAATAACAATTTCAAGTGGTGTTTTAACCATTTATATTTATTATAATTGTATTCCCATGTCCGGCAACTGAGAGTTTCATGTCCGCACAGAGTCGTATCCCTTACTTCTTGTCGTCGCTGAAATCATTGCTGTTATCTAAACTGTTTGTCATCTTTTTGCCCATCATCAGTCCTTTCGCAGATATTTAAGAAGGTAGTTTTTCTTAACCATAATAACTTCGCAGCCATTGCTAATCTGTAAAAGATTAGAACATTCAAATCATAATGGCATATATTAGTCCTATAAAATGGCTCTACAGGCCCTCATGTGAAGAAACAACAGGTAAGAGGAAAAGAGGCCGACCCAGAGAAACACTGAGAAGAATATTGATCAGAGGGGCAAAAGCAGTAGGAATCGGCTCCCCCAATGAGATAGAGTTGCTTGCACAGAACAGAGACAAATGGCGAGATTTGATAAAATAAATATCTTTAAAATAATTGAAAACTGCTAGAACATAAATTCAGATAAGAGAAGGAGTATCTTGGTCTATGCCCTATGGGCCGGCCACGGCTGGAAATGTCAATAGATGGATAGAAAGATAATATGGCTGTGAAACATACAGTACAACACAAATGACAGTGACGAAGTATTCTGTTCATGAAACCAGTTTCATTGCAGTCAGGAGTTTCCCATATCCGCTCCACCAGTTGTTACAACATTGGTAAATTCTGATGACAAGGTAGCTCCATGGATGCCCTACTCGATTGCACAGGCGACTATTTCAAACCTCCCTGGTCGTCTCTGTAAACATGCGTGGCAGGTAACAGTGGGTCTATTCTTTTCTCCCCTCAACTTGGGACACCAAGTAGCCACACGGGGGATATACTTAGATTAAAGGATCTTCCTTGCCCAGAAAACAATGATGGGAATGGCAAGACAAGATCAGTAACTTAGAACTATGGAAAAGTAAAAAAGTAAAGTAAAGTACCCCCGTCATGCCAAGTGGCGTAAAGGGAATATGGTGTTAGTGACCATACATTTTGAAGACCTCCGGCACATGATTTTTGGGGTAATGTGGTCGGTATTACGCCCGTGCCGCTTTACTTTCCCAGAAAAAAATCAGGTACCCATTAAAGGCTGGATGAAAACGAGAGGAAAGGAAAGGATACGATAGGTTATAATAAGATAGAGTACAATATGATAGGGTGGGACAGGATAGAATAGGATAGAATAGGAGAGGATTGGAGAGGATTGGAGAGGACGCGACATGTTACAATAAGATAAGGTAGAGCAAGTTAGGAAAGTAGTAGTAGCCTCTGTCAGTCATAGTTGATGGTAGTAGCCTCTGTCAGTCATAGTTGATGGCAGTAGCCTCTGTCAGTCATAGTTGATGGTAGTAGCCTCTGTCAGTCATAGTTGATGGTAGTAGCCTCTGTCAGTCATAGTTGATGGCAGTAGCCTCTGTCAGTCATAGTTGATGGTAGTAGCCTATGTCAGTCATAGTTGACGGTAGTAGCCTCTGTCATTCATAGTTGGTGGTAGTAGCCTCTGTCAGTCATAGTTGATGGTAGTAGCCTCTGTCAGTCATAGTTGATGGTAGTAGCCTCTGTCAGTCATAGTTGATGGTAGTAGCCTCTGTCATTCATAGTTGATGGTAGTAGCCTCTGTCATTCATAGTTGATGGTAGTAGCCTCTGTCAGTCATAGTTGATGGTAGTAGCCTCTGTCAGTCATAGTTGATGGTAGTAGCCTCTGTCATTCATAGTTGACGGTAGTAGCCTCTGTCAGTCATAGTTGACGGTAGTAGCCTCTGTCAGTCATAGTTGACGGTAGTAGCCTCTGTCAGTCATAGTTGACGGTAGTAGCCTCTGTCAGTCATAGTTGACGGTAGTAGCCTCTGTCAGTCATAGTTGACGGTAGTAGCCTCTGTCAGTCATAGTTGACGGTAGTAGCCTCTGTCAGTCATAGTTGACGGTAGTAGCCTCTGTCAGTCATAGTTGACGGTAGTAGCCTCTGTCAGTCATAGTTGACTATGGATTTTCCAGCGCCCTTAGATATGTTATTTTTTTCTTTTCTATCGCCGTGTATTCTCTTTTTAAAAAAATATATTTTTTAGGTTATTACGAAGTGAAAGCAAGCAAACGAGATTGAGGGGGAAAAAATAACGCTTTTGAAGACAAAGACCTAAGAAGAAGTATCTGTGTATAATGGAATGAATTCAAAACTAATATAGAGATAAGAGAAATGGTCATACAACCAACGATCTCATCTACAATGGAATGTATTCAAGACTAATATAGAGATAAGAGAAATGGTCATACAACCAACGATCTCATCTACAATGGAATGAATTCAAGACTAATATTGAGATAAGAGAAATGGTCATACAACCAACGATCTCATCTACAATTAGGAAGAGAAGATGGACATATGTCGGACACGTGTTGAGAAGAGGCAACAAGAGAAGATGGACATATGTTGGACATATGTTGGACATATGTTGGACATGTGTTGAGAAGAGGCAGCAAGAAAATGTCTAAACATGCTCTTCTATGGGAAACATCAGGATACAGGAAAAGAGGAAAACCTAAAGAGCCTCTCAGACAAGAACACTAATAAGAGAAGCAAAGTTACCAGGCATAGACTCATTAGATAAGATCGAACATCTCGCGAAGAATAAGAGAAAAGTTCAACAAACCTTATGTTCACGGGAAGAAAGAAGAATCAAGAGAAACTAGTAATTCGACCATTGAGCCCTTTCATAAATGGTTGATTTCCGTGAAACCTTTTACTTCCATCACCATCCTCATCATCCTCATCATCCTCATCATCATCATCATCATCATCATCATCATCATCCTCATCATCCTCATCATCCTCATCATCATCATTATCATCATCCTCATCATCCTCATCATCATCATCATCATCATCATCATCATCATCATCATCATCATCATCATCCTCATCATCACCATCATCACCATCATCATCATCATCATCATCATCATCATCATCATCATCATCATCATCATCATCATCATCCTCATCCTCATCATCATCATCATCATCATCATCATCATCATCATCATCATCATCCTCATCATCATCATCATCCTCATCATCCTCATCATCATCATCATCATCCTCATCATCCTCATCATCATCATCATCCTCATCATCATCATCATCATCATCATCCTCATCATCATCATCATCATCATCATGAAGTATCGGGCCTGCTGGCGTAGGTGATCATGTCCCTCCACAACTTTCGATCTCGACTGTTATTTATCATTTCTGTTGTTGACCTTCTGCCAAGCCATTCTCTTAAGCTGTCTGGTATCTTTTCGCTTTTATTTCCATACAAAAATATATTGGGATACAGTTTATGCGATTAGAGGCCACAGAGATGGGATTTCTCAGAAGAATGTTGAAACTTTCCTGGACAGCTAAAAAGACCAATGAGGAAGTTCTCAAAGAGGCCAACACAAAAAGGGAGCTCCTAAAAACACTAGAAAGAAGCAATCAACATTTTTTTGGGCACATCATGAGAAGAGGAAAGTTGGAATACTTGGCTACAACTGGCAAAATACAAGGAAAAAGAGATCGCGGGCGACAAAGAGAAAAAAATACTGGGTAGCTTGGTGTCATGGCATGAAAAACAGTCAACAACAGAACTGATACGATGCGCGACAGATAGAAGATTATGGAAGGACTTGATCGCCAACGCCAACCAGAATGGCACATGGTGATGATGATGATGACAGTTTATGGACTTTGGCGTCTTGACAGACGGTTGATAGCAAATAATCAAGGGAAGTCAGTCATTTCACGGAAGTGACGTTACTGTCTGCTTGCTATGCCTGGGCGAATAATATGGTGGTGGTGCTTTGCCCAGAACACACATTACATCCCCCCCCCCCCACACACACACACCTTTCGGCTCCTCTTTGAAGGAGGGACTAGGTCCTTACGTTTGGAACCAAATTTGAGCTGCAGGGGATGCTAGAAGATGGATAATACACCACCGACTGCCTTAGGGTCCCTCCCTCCGGATTTTCTGTTTGTGGGTATGCTCCCGTAGCCTTTGAACTCTCTCCGAGTCTTCCCACAAGGCAGGGATACAGTAAGACGCCTATAATTCACGACAATCATAAACACACACAAGAATGGATACATGTCAAAACAGATGGATTAATAGAAGGATCAATTTTAAAAAAAAGCAATGGGGACACTTACATTCGATATCTTGAATGTCTCGCATCGTGAGTTTCGATGCTTGAAACGACACTATCCAGAAGTCTCCGAAACACTTCTGGATAGGCGGCCGAGCCGATACTCCATACGGGAGAGAACTCGCGTGCTAAGACGTCGATTCAAATCTCGTACTTTACCTTGACCTTTAACCTGATGAAAAAACAAACACAAAGGCCTTCCCAACCGCTAGCATCTCATCAAATTTCAGAGCAGAATCAACGGCACCGATTAAAACTACAGAGGCCTTCACCAAGTCGGTAAATAAACCACCAGGGAGTGGGGACTGGCTGGTCTTGAGGCAAGACGCCGGTCTCGGTACAGAGAGGCTGTGAGTTCAAATCCCTATTGCAGCTGTTGGGATTTTTATTTATGATTTCTCTCTGCAGCAACCACCCCTGGTCTCAGCAGCGAGGCACGGCTTGAAACGTCAACTTATATATACCACCAACTATCAAGGAGGGATCAAGTCATCTTACTTCGCCTACGCACTGTCTACAACAGAATGAGAAACCACATGTTCACCAAACTCAAAATAGGAAAACGTGGTCCACACCCACCTCCCTGGAAGAGAAACTCTACGGGGCAACCGAATCACTTAAACAGACAGCTGCTTTCATAAGAGACGTCCGGAGTCCTAGTCTGAATGAGCCATGATCGCAGAAGAAGAAGAAACGTTAATTACTCATGGACGGAAAAAATATGAGTACTTCCGAAGTCGGAGTTATCTGCCTGTGCGGCGAGGGGCCCCTATGAACACGGCTGCCAAGGAAAAAAAAATGATTACCACGAAAAGTTCAGTTCCTAGTCTCTAGGGATTTCAGAGGTGAAAGCTGGCGAATACAAAAAGTAAATAAGAAAAAAACAACTAGGACAGATCATATATTTTAGAGACTGCAACATCACTTCTGAACGCCATTCAAAAGACCACAAGTGGCCTAACTCCCCAAAACATAAGAAGGAAATAAATGGAATCGTGCAGGAAAACTACGACTTGATCCAGTGACTTGATCCCATTGTGGAATTAATGATAATGAGATTTAATGGTAATGAGAATTAATGGTAATGAGAATTAATGGTAATGAGAATTAATGGTAATGAGAATTAATGGTAATGAGAGGTCAGATACGCTATCTGAAACAGGCAGCAAAATGCAATTGTTCTGACACCACGTGACCTATAGAGAGAGACCAAAACCAATAAAAAATGTAGTCAGAGGCAGACGGAACAATTAGAAAGGTAGACGGAACGATTAGGCAGAAAGGTAGACGGAGCAATTAGTCAGAAAGGTAGACGGAACTATTAGAATGGTAGACGGAACAATTAGTCAGAAATGTAGACGGAACAATTAGAAAGATACACGGAACTATTAGTCAGAAACGTAGACGGGGCAATTAGAAAGGTGGACGGAACTATTAGTCAGAAACGTAGACGGAGCAATTAGAAAGGTAGACGGAACTATTAGTCAGAAAGGTAGACGGAGCAATTAGAAAGGTAGACGGAACTATTAGTCAGAAAGGTAGACGGAGCAATTAGAAAGGTGGACGGAACTATTAGTCAGAAAGGTAGACGGAGCAATTAGAAAGGTGCATGGAACTATTAGTCAGAAAGGTAGACGGAGCAATTAGAAAGGTGGAAGGAACTATTAGTCAGAAAGGTAGACGGAGCAATTAGAAAGGTGGACGGAACTATTAGTCAGAAAGGTAGACGGAGCAATTAGAAAGGTGGACGGAACTGTTAGTCAGAAAGGTAGACGGTGCAATTAGAAAGGTGGACGGAACTATTAGTCAGAAAGGTAGACGGAGTAATTAGAAAGGTAGACGGAATTATTAGTCAGAAAGGTAGACGGAGCAATTAGAAAGGTGGACGGAACTATTAGTCAGAAAGGTAGATGGAGCAATTAGAAAGGTGGACGGAACTATTAGTCAGAAAGGTAGACGGAGCAATTAGAAAGGTGGACGGAACTATTAGTCAGAAAGGTAGACGGAGCAATTAGAAAGGTAGACGGAGCAATTAGAAAGGTAGACGGAGCTATTAGTCAGAAAGGTAGACGGAGCAATTAGTCAGAAAGGTAGACGGAACTATTAGTCAGAAAGATGGACGGAACTATTAGTCAGAAAGGTAGACGGAGCTATTAGAAAGGTAGACGGAGCTATTAGTCAGAAAGGTGGACTGAACTATTAGTCAGAAAGGTGGGCGGAACTATTAGTCAGAAAGGTGGACGGAACTATTAGTCAGAAAGGTGGACGGAACAATTAGTCGGAAAGGTAGACGGGACTATTAGTCATAAAGGTAGACGGAACAATTAGTCAGAAAGGTAGACGGAACTATTAGTCAGAAAGGTAGACGGAACTATTAGTCAGAAAGGTGGACGGAACTATTAGTCAGAAAGGTAGACGGAACTATTAGTCAGAAAGGTGGACTGAACTATTAGTCAGAAAGGTAGACGGAACTGTTAGTCAGAAAGGTAGACGGAACTATTAGTCAGAAAGGTAGACGGAACTATTAGTCAGAAAGGTGGACGGAACTATTAGTCAGAAAGGTGGACTGAACTATTAGTCAGAAAGGTGGACGGAACTATTAGTCAGAAAGGTAGACGGAACTATTAGTCAGAAAGGTGGACGGAACTATTAGTCAGAAAGGTGGACGGAACTATTAGTCAGAAATATGGACGGAACTGTTAGTCAGAAAGGTAGACGGAACTATTAGTCAGAAAGGTAGACGGGACTATTAGTCATAAAGGTAGACGGAACTATTAGTCAGAAAGGTAGACTGAACTATTAGTCAGAAAGGTAGACGGAACTCTTAGTCAGAAAGGTAGACGGAACTATTAGTCAGTAAGGTGGATGGAACAATTAGTCAGAAAGGTAGACGGAACTATTAGTCAGAAAGGTGGACGGAACTATTAGTCAGAAAGGTAGACGGAACTATTAGAAAGGTAGACGGAATAATTAGAAAGGTAGACGGAACTATTAGTCAGAAAGGTGGACGGAACTATTAGTCAGAAAGGTAGACGGAACTGTTAGTCAGAAAGGTAGACGGAGCAATTAGAAAGGTAGACGGAGCTATTAGTCAGAAAGGTAGACGGAGCAATTAGTCAGAAAGGTAGACGGAACTATTAGTCAGAAAGATGGACGGAACTATTAGTCAGAAAGGTAGACGGAGCTATTAGAAAGGTAGACGGAGCTATTAGTCAGAAAGGTGGACTGAACTATTAGTCAGAAAGGTGGGCGGAACTATTAGTCAGAAAGGTGGACGGAACTATTAGTCAGAAAGGTGGACGGAACAATTAGTCGGAAAGGTAGACGGGACTATTAGTCATAAAGGTAGACGGAACAATTAGTCAGAAAGGTAGACGGAACTATTAGTCAGAAAGGTAGACGGAACTATTAGTCAGAAAGGTGGACGGAACTATTAGTCAGAAAGGTAGACGGAACTATTAGTCAGAAAGGTGGACTGAACTATTAGTCAGAAAGGTAGACGGAACTGTTAGTCAGAAAGGTAGACGGAACTATTAGTCAGAAAGGTAGACGGAACTATTAGTCAGAAAGGTGGACGGAACTATTAGTCAGAAAGGTGGACTGAACTATTAGTCAGAAAGGTGGACGGAACTATTAGTCAGAAAGGTAGACGGAACTATTAGTCAGAAAGGTGGACGGAACTATTAGTCAGAAAGGTGGACGGAACTATTAGTCAGAAATATGGACGGAACTGTTAGTCAGAAAGGTAGACGGAACTATTAGTCAGAAAGGTAGACGGGACTATTAGTCATAAAGGTAGACGGAACTATTAGTCAGAAAGGTAGACTGAACTATTAGTCAGAAAGGTAGACGGAACTCTTAGTCAGAAAGGTAGACGGAACTATTAGTCAGTAAGGTGGATGGAACAATTAGTCAGAAAGGTAGACGGAACTATTAGTCAGAAAGGTGGACGGAACTATTAGTCAGAAAGGTAGACGGAACTATTAGAAAGGTAGACGGAATAATTAGAAAGGTAGACGGAACTATTAGTCAGAAAGGTGGACGGAACTATTAGTCAGAAAGGTAGACGGAACTGTTAGTCAGAAAGGTAGACGGAACTGTTAGTCAGAAAGGTAGACGGAACTATTAGTCAGAAAGGTGGACGGAATAATTAGAAAGGTAGACGGAACTATTAGTCAGAAAGGTGGACGGAACTATTAGTCAGAAAGGTGGACGGAACTATTAGTCAGAAAGATAGACGGGATTATTAGTCAGAAAGGTGGACGGAACTATTAGTCAGAAAGGTGGACGGAACTATTAGTCAGAAAGGTGGACGGAACTATTAGTCAGAAAGGTGGACGGAACTATTAGTCAGAAATATGGACGGAACTGTTAGTCAGAAAGGTAGACGGAACTATTAGTCAGAAAGGTGGACGGAACTATTAGTCAGAAAGGTAGACGGAACTATTAGTCAGAAAGGTAGACGGAACTATTAGTCAGAAAGGTAGACGGAACTATTAGTCAGAAAGGTGGACGGAACTATTAGTCAGAAATATGGACGGAACTGTTAGTCAGAAAGGTAGACGGAACTATTAGTCAGATAGGTGGACGGAACTATTAGTCAGAAATATGGACGGAACTATTAGTCAGAAAGGTAGACGGAACTATTAGTCAGAAAGGTAGACGGGATTATTAGTCAGAAAGGTGGACGGAACTATTAGTCAGAAAGGTAGACGGAACTATTAGTCAGAAAGGTGGACGGAACTATTAGTCAGAAAGGTGGACGGAACTATTAGTCAGAAATATGGACGGAACTGTTAGTCAGAAAGGTAGACGGAACTATTAGTCATAAAGGTAGACGGGACTATTAGTCAGAAAGGTGGACGGAACTATTAGTCAGAAAGGTAGACGGAACTGTTAGTCAGAAAGGTAGACGGAGAAATTAGAAAGGTGGACGGAACTATTAGTCAGAAAGGTAGACGGAACTATTAGTCAGAAAGGTAGACGGAACAATAAGAAAGGGAGACGGAACTATTAGTCAGAAAGGTGGACGGAACTATTAGTTAGAAATGTGGACGGAACTATTAGTCAGAAATGTGGACGGAACTATTAGCCAGAAATGTATGCCGATAGATGATCAAAGAGGTAGACTGAACAATTAGTTAGAAGGTATCGAAATAAACTGTAGTCATACCTTTAATCGCAAGGTTAGACTGACTGGTAGGCAGACAGGTTGGTAAACAGTCATATAGTCGCATGAGTGCAAATAGGTAGACTCCTATGTAGATATAATTATGTACAAATATATGGGTAGAAAGCAGACGTAGACATTCAGGTCGCTTTGATAAGTAGCTACATAGGTAGTTAGATAGGTAAGGTGAGCAGGTAGGCAGACAGGTCGGCAGACAGGTATACACGTACCATTGATATAATCCCAGAAGGTGGATCGTATGGCCCGTCCTTGTAGTCCAGCCATTGATATCCCTGTCACGAATTGAAAGAAAGAAGATGTCTACAAGCTGGTTTATCGATGAATTTGTCTGCTATTTTATGTAGACTGATTTGTTAATGGAGACAACGCCTTGTCTGTTATACAAACTGATTTGTTAATGGAGACAACGCCTTGTCTGTTATACAAACTAATTTATTAATGGAGACTACGCCTTGTCTGTTATACAAACTAATTTGTTAATGGAGACAACGCCTTGTCTGTTATACAAACTAATTTGTTAATGGAGATAACGCCTTGTCTGTTATACAAACTAATTTGTTAATGGAGACAACGCCTTGTCTGTTATACAAACTAATTTGTTAGTGGAGACAACGCCTTGTCTGTTATAGAAACTAATTTGTTAATGGAGACAACGCCTTGTCTGTTATACAAACCAATTTATTAATAATCGCCATGCTGGGATTCGCAAACTACGACCCTACTATAATGTTATAGACAGGTAAACAGTACAACCTTTATCCCCATTATCAAGTTGTTGTTTTTTTGGTGGGGGTAGGGAGGTTGTGGAGGGGGGGGGGGATAAGATGAAACGGATCCAGGAAGAGACAAAGCTTGTGGGAGCAGACCTCAAACGGAAGTGACGAACTTAGTGCTGGTTAGTGATCGGATGCAGGTCCTTTTCGGCATCTCCGATATTCAAATTGATACAAGATGTAACGGAATTGCTATCCTTTGGAACACATCGATGAGATCGGGGAATTATGAAGCCTGGACAACACAGAATCTCAATACACCCTGCCCCGGTTTGTGTTTGTAGAAGGTTGCTCTTTGTTGTGTCCGCTCTTAAGTGACTTACTTAACACATCGGTGTTTCTACCTTGAGATATTAAAACTTCTTACTATTGTTGTTGTTGTTATAATAATGTCTCTTGTCTTTTATTTAAAACAAGACAAGATAGAGATCAACATCATCATCATCAAGTACCATGTCTGCTGGCGTAGGTGATCATGTCTCTCCACAACTTTTGATCTCGACAGTTATTACTAAATTTTGTTGTAGACCTTCTGCCAAACCATTCTCTTAAGCTGTCTGGTATCTTTTCTCTTTGCTTCCCTCTATCTCTGTCCTCCCTCAATTTTCCCAGTTGTTACAATATATTCCAGCTGTTCTCTTCTCATTACATGGCCCAATAAAAAGATGATTATTTCTTCTTAATATTGAATAATAGCTCTCTTTTTACTTTGGCCTCTTTCAGAACGTTTTCACTACTCTTCTTAGCTGTCCATGGTATTCTCAACATTCTTCTACCAAGAACTAGAGAACCCTGTAACACTAACCTACTTTGAGATCAGTCATCCCTGGGGGGAAACAAATCGTTGAAAATGTCATTCAAGTTGGAGAACCCTCTGGCTGTGAAGAGAGGATAATATATTCTAGTTCCTTCAGAAATTCGTGCCCACAGAGTTTATTAATTATCTCGGAAACTGTTTGATGAATTTCTGTGATTCTTTTTCGTGAAATCTTATTTTTTTTCACCGACCTGTCTGATTTTTTGTATACTGTCACGCATTTAGAAAAGTTTTTTGCTTATTTGAGGTATATAAAAATATGATTTTCTTGCATGTCCTAAATTTTAGGATTTTTCAATACCCACATTTGTTGTAATCAACTCACCAATTAAAAAGGTAAATTTCACGTGCACACCACACAATCTTAGCACCGTTTCGCACTCTTAACTTGTAAGCCCCGCGCAACTCCGAGGTTTTTTATTTTTGGTAATTTCATTTCCGGTTTCTTGTTAAATTGGCCCAGAGGCGTATTTTGACAAAGTATTTACTATTAATGAATATTCCTGTATGTGTGATAATTTGTAAGCTGTTGTGAAACGACTACTTGATTTTTAAAACCATGAAGAGTTTAAAGTGTCAATTCATCACTATGCAAAAGGTAACTGTGTTATTGTACATGCACTTTTGCAAGTGGTCGGTTATATTACTATTCAATGTAATACGGATACGCCTATGGCATGCATTGTTAGAAAATTAACATAATTTACAGTAAAATCTAATGTTTAGAGCTTGCGGTTTGATATTTTCCTAAAATTATATAACAAAAAACGATTTGTGCAAAATTCAGACTACCTTTGTACTTAAATGTTATAAAATCTGAAGGTCGGTGAAAAAATAAGATTTCATGAAAAAAGAATTACAGAAATTCATCAGTTTCCGAGATAATTGATCAACTCCGTAGCAATGAATTTGTGAAAGAATTATAGCAGGAATAGAAATGACGATAAATAAAACAGTTACCATGACGTCACCACGGTACAATGTCCGGACTAAGCTCCATTTAGAATAAACGTGTGGCTGGCTGCAAATAGAATGATGTCATCGATGTCAAACAAGAAGGGTAAAAACATTTTCGTATTTGTGGTGAGAATATTGCATTAATACATGGGAACATAGAAGATCTACATGGACTCTTAGACTCAACAACACAAGCATTAATACATGGGAACATAGAAGATCTACATGGACTCTTAGACTCAACAACACAAGCATTAATACATGGGAACATAGAAGATCTACATGGACTCTTAGACTCAACAACACAAGCATTAATACATGGGAACATAGAAGATCTACATGGACTCTTAGACTCAACAACACAAGCATTAATACATGGGAACATAGAAGATCTACATGAACTCTTAGACTCAACAACACAAGCATTAATACATGGGAACATAGAATATCTACATGAACACTTAAATAGGCTCAACAACACAAGCATTAATACATGGGAACATAGAAGATCTACATGAACACTTAAATAGACTCAATAGCACAGGTACAAAATACAACAGGAAAATAAACATCAACAAAATAGAAATCATGAATATCACAAAATAGAAATAGAACATCAACATAATTATAGATGGTAGACAACTAAAACAAGTAGAGGAATTTAAATACCTAGGAAGTCTAGTGACAAACGACAATTCACAAACAGCAGAGAGAGACTCAAGATACAACAAAGCTTGTCAAATCATTGGGCAGCTATCACCATCGTTGTCCAACAAGGAAATAACTCTGGAGGCAAAACGGGCAGTCTACAATACAATCTTCATCCCAACGTTATGCTACCAATGTCAATCCTAGACCCTAGATGCAACAAAGCTTGTCAAATCATTGGGCAGCTATCACCATCGTTGTCCAACAAGGAAGTAACTCTGGAGGCAAAACGGGCAGTCTACAATACAATCTTCATCCCAACGTTATGCTACCAATGTCAATCATAGACCCTAGATGCAACAAAGCTTGTCAAATCATTGGGCAGCTATCACCATCGTTGTCCAACAAGGAAATAACTCTGGAGGCAAAACAGGCAGTCTACAATACAATCTTCATCCCAACGTTATGCTACCAATGTCAATCCTAGACCCTAGATGCAACAAAGCTTGTCAAATCATTGGGCAGCTATCACCATCGTTGTCCAACAAGGAAATAACTCTAGAGGCAAAACAGGCAGTCTACAATACAATCTTCATCCCAACGTTTTGCTACCAATGCCAGTCCTGGGCCCTAGATGCAAGGATAGAGAGATCGCAGACAACAAAGAGAAAAGATATTAGATAGCTTGGTGTCATGGCATTGAAAACAATACGATGTACTGTGGAAAGAAAAGAGCCGCGATAACTCAGTGGTTAGTGAACTGGACTACAAAGGACAAGAGGTAGCGTTCGATCCTGATCGACGGCTTCCGGGTTCACCCAGCCTTTAATGGGTACCGGATTTTTTTTTTCTGGGAAAGTAAAGCGGCACGGGCGTAATACCGACCACATTACCCCAAAATATCATGTGCAGAAGGACTGTAAAAATTATGGTCACTAACACCATATTCCCTATACGCCGCTTGGTGTGACGGGGGCTCCCTACCTTATTTTTTCTCTACTGTGAATAGAAGAGTGCAGAAAGGACATTATCGCCTACGCCAACCGGTATGGCACATGATGATGATGATGTTAAGCCCGCTCTATCTACTCCTCATTTTCTAACTCTCTGCTTCCACACCTCTCTTCTCCGAGGATATTTGTGCCTTTCCCTTTATCTCCTCGCCTGGAGATTCCATAACAAGAACCTGTATTGTAATATTCTTATTTGGCTTCCGCAGTGTGTGTTATTTATTCATTTATATCGCTACTTGTGCAGTGTTTACTTGCTCATCTCGATTTTGCACATTCCATGTGCCAATTCTCGAGGTTTTCCTGGTAGACAAAACGTAAGTGGGAGGCCCGTAAACAAATGTGCTGGATCTGAATGTGTTTGATCGAAATACCCTTCGGTAAGGGAGCCGCGATAGCTCAGTGGTTAGTGAACAGGACTACAAAGGACAAGAGGTAGGATTCGATCCCAACCGACGGCTTCCGAGTTCACCCAGCCTTTAATGGGTACCGGATTTTTTTCTGGGAAAGTAAAACGGCACCGGCGTTATATCGACCACATTACCCCAAAATATCATGTGCCGAAGGTCTGTAAAAATTATGGTCACTAACACCATATTCCCTATACGGCACTTTGGCGTGACGGGAGCTCTTGACTTCACGTTTACCCTTTCGGTAGTTAATCGAAAAGAGTTGGCCATACATTTGGTCGCAGTCCGGGAAAAATGTAAACAAAACCCTACCCACAGCGTCGATCCCATGAGTGTCACGGAGTTCGTGCACGTGGGTCAGGAATCTCCTCAGATTGTCTCGAGATTTTTTTTTAAATAAGAGCACCCATGGGAACGTCCGGTGTGCGGTGACGATGCTCATAACAATAACATAAAACGTAAAGCGTAGATGGGTGTAACTGTGACACAAGTCCGTTTGTGATGTTTGAATATTTAAGGAGAAGAGAAGGACGTGAATGACTTCCGGTCAATATGGTGGATAGGCGACAGGAGCCATAGAGGCTCTATTTGAAAAGTGTTCCTTGATTCAGTTTCCTCATATTCCAAGTCTGGCTAGCTCCCGGATCCACCGAGTTTAGTGATCTGCGAACAACACGTGAGCTGTGCTTTTCATTCGGATGGTGTTTCGAAATTCAGATTGCTTACGTTGAATGATGATACCGCACGATGAAGAACAGTTTAGCTGCGTTCACTTTCTGTGCCGCTTGAAATTATGTCTTCTGACGTGTGCTGTAGCCATGATGGGGAATGCAGCGTACGTTCTTTATTTGGATATTCGATGAGATGTTAATTCGGATGATTCCACTGGCACGGGTGTTTGAGCAATTATGGATTTTCATCCGATTGCAGTGGTACCGAGCCCGTCTACTAACTACAACAATAACTACAGCTACAACTACAACAATAACTACAACTACAACAATAACTACAACTACAACTATAACTACAACTACAACTACAACAATAACTACAGCTACAACTACAACAATAACTACAACTACAACTACAACAATAACTACAGCTACAACTACAACAATAACTACAACTACAACAATAACTACAACTACAACTATAACTACAACTACAACAATAACTACAACAATAACAATAACTATAACTACAACAATAACTACAACTACAACAATAACTACAACTACAACAATAACTACAACTACAACTACAACAATAACTACAACTACAACTACAACAATAACTACAACTACAACAATAACTACAACTACAACAATAACTACAACTACAACAATAACTACAACTACAACAACAACAATAACTACAACTACAACAATAACTACAACTACAACAATAACTACTATTTACAACAATAACTACAACTACAACTACAACTACAACAATAACTACAACTACAACAATAACTACAACTACAACAATAACTACAACTACAACAATAACTACAACAATAACTACAACTACAACTATAACTACAACTACAACTACAACAATAACTACAACTACAACAATAACTACACCTACAACAATAACTACAACTACAACAATAACTACAACTACAACTACAACAATAACTACAACTACAACAATAACTACAATTACAACAATAACTACAACTACAACTACAACAATAACTACAACTACAACAATAACTACAACTACGACAATAACTACAACTACAACAATAACTACAACTACAACAATAACTACAACTACAACAATAACTACAACTACAACAATAACTACAACTACAACAACTACAACTACATCTACAACTACAACAATAACTACAACTACAACAATAACTACAACTACAACAATAACTACAACTACAACAATAACTACAACTACAACAACAACTACAACTACATCTACATCTACAACTACAACAATAACTACAACTACGGCTACAACTACAACAATAACTACAGCTACAACTACAACAATAACTACAGCTACAACTACAACAATAACTACAACTACAACAACAACTACAACTACAACTACAACAATAACTACAACTACAACAATAACTACAACTACAACAATAACTACAACTACAACAATAACTACAACTACAACTACAACAATAACTACAACTACAACAATAACTACAACTACAACAATAACTACAACTACAACAATAACTACAACTACAACAATAACTACAACAATAACTACAACTACAACAATAACTACAACTAAAATAATAACTACAACTACAACAATAACTACAACTACAACAATAACTACAACTACAACAATAACTACAACTACAACAATAACTACAACTACAACAATAACTACAACTACAACTATAACTACAACTACAACTACAACTACAACAATAACTACAACTACAACTACAACAATAACTACAACTACAACAATAACTACAACTACAACAATAACTACAACTACAACAATAACTACAACTACAACAATAACTACAACTACAACAATAACTACAACTACAACAATAACTACAACTACAACAATAACTACAACTACAACAACAACAATAACTACAACTACAACAATAACTACAACTACAACAATAACTACTATTTACAGCAATAACTACAACTACAACTACAACTACAACAATAACTACAACTACAACAATAACTACAACTACAACAATAACTACAACTACAACAATAACTACAACAATAACTACAACTACAACTATAACTACAACTACAACTACAACAATAACTACAACTACAACAATAACTACACCTACAACAATAACTACAACTACAACAATAACTACAACTACAACTACAACAATAACTACAACTACAACAATAACTACAATTACAACAATAACTACAACTACAACTACAACAATAACTACAACTACAACAATAACTACAACTACGACAATAACTACAACTACAACAATAACTACAACTACAACAATAACTACAACTACAACAATAACTACAACTACAACAATAACTACAACTACAACAACTACAACTACATCTACAACTACAACAATAACTACAACTACAACAATAACTACAACTACAACAATAACTACAACTACAACAATAACTACAACTACAACAACAACTACAACTACATCTACATCTACAACTACAACAATAACTACAACTACGGCTACAACTACAACAATAACTACAGCTACAACTACAACAATAACTACAGCTACAACTACAACAATAACTACAACTACAACAACAACTACAACTACAACTACAACAATAACTACAACTACAACAATAACTACAACTACAACAATAACTACAACTACAACAATAACTACAACTACAACTACAACAATAACTACAACTACAACAATAACTACAACTACAACAATAACTACAACTACAACAATAACTACAACAATAACTACAACTACAACAATAACTACAACTAAAATAATAACTACAACTACAACAATAACTACAACTACAACAATAACTACAACTACAACAATAACTACAACTACAACAATAACTACAACTACAACAATAACTACAACTACAACAATAACTACAACTACAACTATAACTACAACTACAACTACAACTACAACAATAACTACAACTACAACTACAACAATAACTACAACTACAACAATAACTACAACTACAACAATAACTACAACTACAACAATAACTACAACTACAACAATAACTACAACTACAACTACAACAATAACTACAACTACAACAATAACTACAACTACAACAATAACTACAACTACAACAACAACAATAACTACAACTACAACAATAACTACAACTACAACTACAACAATAACTACAACTACAACAATAACTACAACTACAACAATAACTACAACTATAACAATAACTACAACTACAACTACAACAATAACTACAACTACAACAATAACTACAACTACAACAATAACTACAACTACAACAATAACTACAACTACAACTACAACTATAACTACAACTACAACAATAACTACAACTACAACAATAACTATAACTACAACAATAACAATAACTACAACTACAACAATAACTACAACTACAACAATAACTACAACTACAACAATAACTACAACTACAACAATAACTACAACTACATCTACAACTACAACAATAACTACAACTACAACAATAACTATAACTACAACAATAACTACAACTACAACAATAACTACAACTACAACAATAACTACAACTACAACTACAACTACAACTACAACAATAACTACAACTACAACAATAACTACAACTACAACAATAATTACAACTACAACAATAACTACAACTACAACTACAACAATAACTACAACTACAACAATAACTACAACTACAACAATAACTACAACTACACCTACAACAATAACTACAACTACAGCAATAACTACAACTACAACAATAACTACAACTACAACTACAACAATAACTACAACTACAACAATAACTACACCTACAACAATAACTACAACTACAACAATAACTACAACTACAACTACAACAATAACTACAACTACAACAATAACTACAACTACAACAATAACTACAACTACAACAATAACTACAACTACAACAATAACTACAACTACAACAATAACTACAACTACAACTATAACTACAACTACAACTATAACTACAACTACAACAATAACTACAACTACAACAATAACTACAACTACAACTACAACAATAACTACAACTACAACTACACCAATAACTACAACTACAACAATAACTACAACTACAACTACAACAATAACTACAACTACACCAATAACTACAACTACAACAATAACTACAACTACAACTACAACAATAACTACAACTACAACAATAACTACAACTACAACAATAACTACAACTACAACTATAACTACAACTACAACAATAACTACAACTACAACAATAACTACAACTACAACTACAACAATAACTACAACTACAACAATAACTACAACTACAACAATAACTACAACTACAACTACAACAATAACTACAACTACAACTACAACAATAACTACAACTACAACAATAACTACAACTACAACAATAACTACAACTACAACAATAACTACAACTACAACTACAACAATAACTACAACTACAACAATAACTACACCTACAACAATAACTACAACTACAACTACAACAATAACTACAACTACAACAATAACTACACCTACAACAATAACTACAACTACAACAATAACTACAACTACAACAATAACTACAACTACAACAATAACTACAACTACAACAATAACTACAACTACAACAATAACTACAACTACAACAACAACTACAACTACATCTACAACTACAACAATAACTACAACTACAACAATAACTACAACTACAACAATAACTACAATAACTACAACTACAACAATAACTACAACTACAACAACAACTACAACTACATCTACATCTACAACTACAACAATAACTACAACTACGGCTACAACTACAACAATAACTACAGCTACAACTACAACAATAACTACAGCTACAACTACAACAATAACTACAACTACAACAACAACTACAACTACATCTACAACTACAACAATAACTACAACTACAACAACAACTACAACTACATCTACAACTACAACAATAACTACAAGTACAACAATAACTACAACTACAACTAGAAGGACGTGAACAGAAGAAGATGATGATGAGGCAGCGTTGACTTACGTGGCTTGATATGGGACGTGGTCCTGTGATTCAAATAGGCTATTTCTGAAATGTTTTTAAAGCAGCTGTAGATATTAACATGTTATCTGAAATCAGGAAACTCGCTTTACTTACGTTCAATTGTTAATCTATGTTATTTATCGCATTATTATTTTGTTTGGCCCGTTATTTATTCTGCTGTGGTTTCTCTACTCTGTGCGGAAGCGGAAGTGCCTGCGACATGCAGTCGCAATATCAGTGTCGGCGCACCATCAGCCGACAAAGACCTGGCAGTTCTACCTCCTCGTGGTCTCCCCTGGTAACAGTCTGCGTCAAAACAGGCTGGCCCTCAGAAGTTAAGATCGCCGTGTTCCCTGTAGTGGTGGCTCTTACTGATAATGAAGACCTAGTATTGAACCTGTGTCAAAACAGGTTGGCTAACAGAAGCTAGGATCACAGTGTTCGCTGTAGTGGTGGCTGTTACTGATATAGAGGACCCAGTATTGCAGTACCTCTAGGCTGGGCTAGTAGTTTCCCGGCATAGCCTGGGATAGACAAACTCCAACTTCTCCAGTAAGTGCCGGGAATGTCAAGAAAGCCATTACGACCCGCCACATCAATGTGTAAAAGGGCACCCTGCCCGCATCAGATCTGCTCCCCCGCAAGACCCGCAGTGTGAAACGATAAATTGGTTCAAAAGTCTAAGGGGGTTAAGGCATAAAAATGCGAAGCTGCAGTAAAGCTGAATGTGAGGAAAAATTAAAAAATAGAAAAAAATGGTATGTAAGAAGCTTTACGTGATAAGTGGATGACACAGACTAAACGACGTTTCGGCCCAATAGGCCTTCAGCGGGAACAAAAAAAAAACACACACTCAAAACTAATAACGAAACAACCAAAACAAAAACAATCGAAATGTGTTTAATAAAACAAAAGTATCTATCCTGTGTGTAAACCGAGGTAAAAACGAAAAAGGAAATAGCAACCAAGTGCGGCTGTCGTGAACGTACAGAAACGTGCAGAAATGTGCGCAAATGCACACAGAACCAGAGGAGTTCACACAGGGGTCAGTGTGCAAACACAAAAGAGAAAGAAAAGAACGGCAGACCAACAGGTGCTCAAAAGGCAGCAAGAGTGAGATGTCCGAGAGTGGGGTACAATATAAACAAATAAGGGGTAAGCTCGGTGTTCTCCTCTATACCTTTCGTTTAGTCTGTGTCGTCCACTTATCACGTAAAGCTTCTTACATACCATTTTTTTCTATTTTTAATTTTTCTTCAAAAGTCTAACCCGGATCTCCTCACAGTTCTCCTGAATCTAGACAACATCCCTTATGGTCATCACGAAAATACAGAAGTCACACCAGGGCTGCAAGGTCATGACCACAACTTCATCACCTCACCATTCATTATGAGCGTATTAGGGATATAAGATCGTCCATCGCACACATAAAAATGGAAGCGTCCTCCAAAATAAATATACCTCTACCTCTGGATTGATTCGCTGGGTATCGCCTCGGAAGTGTCCCTCTATAATAATATTCATTTATTATTATTTGGTCTCAAGACGCCGGCCTCCAGACAGAGAGGTTGTGGGTTCAAATCCCAGCTACACCGGTTGGGATTTTGATTTATGATTTCTCTCCGCGACAACCACCCCTGGTCTCAGCAGCGAGGCCCGGCTTGAAACGTCAATTACTCATCGACGGAAAAAAAAATATGAGTACCTCCGAAGTCGGAGTTATCTGCCTGTGCGGCGAGGGACCCATGTGCACACGGCTGCCAGGGAAAAATGGATTAACACGAAAAATTATGTTCCTAGTCTCTAGGGACTTCGTCAGAGGTAAAAGCTGGCGGGAAAAAAATGTATTTTTAATCTCCAGTCTAAACCACTGGGAACTACTATTTGTGCTGTTTCGTTCTATAACTTTGTCTACAACGCAAGTATTCAGCCCTACTCTATCCAGGAGATACTTGTCCTAATAGGAAAAATACAGATACACAATTCATTTCCGAGCTGTGATTGCAGCCCTATGATATATTCATGTGAACACCAACGCGAAAGATATCGCAAATGATGACTAATTTTTTAGTTAGAAAAAGTTGGCAGTGTTCCCTAGCGTTTGGCTTGTCGTAGCAATGCGCTGTGCCACTGAGTACGGGTTCGATCCTGCTTCGGACCATATGTTGTTCTTTGTTTTTTTTTCTGTTATTGATTATTTGTCATTTTTTCCGAGTGCTGTAAACATACCTCTTCCTCCTATAATTCGCTATATTTACTCTAAAGAATGCAGCCCACACGCACGAACATCAGCAGCGATGGCGCAGATTGAGCACTTAACAACACGATTGTTTTGTTACCAATGGACGCTGTACACAATTTAGAACAATCATCATCATCAAGTACCGGGCCTGCTGGCGTAGCTGATCATGTCTCTCCAGAACTTTCAATCTTGACGGTTATTTATCATTTCTGTTGTTGACCTTCTGCCAAGCCATTCTCTTAAGCTGTCTGGTATCTTTTCTCTCTTTGCTTCCCTTTATATCTTCGTTCCTCAATTTTCCCAGTTGTTACAATATATTCCAGCTGTTCCCTTCTCATTACATGGCCAAAGAGTGATGATTGTTTCTTCCTAATATTGGAAATTAGCTCTCTTTTTGCTTTGGCCTCTTTCAGAACGTTTTCATTACTCTTCTTAGCTGTTTATGGTATTCTCAACATTCTTCTGTAAAACCACATTTATACAGCCTCCAGTGATTTTTCTGTCTGTTATCCTATTGTCCATGTTTCACATCCATATGTTAAAACTGGCTCTACATAACATTTAAGAATTCTTTTTCTTGTTTCTATTGTCAAAAATGGATTTTCCAGATTGTTTCTCATTTTTTGGAAAGCTGGTTTTGCCTGAACCATACTTTGTATGAGTGTATATTTTTCTTCTTCTACCTTTCAGCTCCCCGTGGAGCATAGGTCTTCAACAAACACGTTCAGCTACCTGTGGAGCTTAGGTCTTCAACAAACACTTTCCAAGTCATTCTGTTTCTTACTCTTCTTTTAAGATGATTCCCTGTCTTCCCCATCATCTTCATCTCTGCTTCTGTCTGTCTTCTCCAAGAATTCCTTGGTCTTGCTCTTTGTCTTTTCCTGGTAGACAAAAGGTGAGTCAGCAACTCGGACTCTTTACGGCTTTCTGCTGCTTGCGTCATACGTCTCTTATACAGAGAGCCTTTATCTTTCCTGGATGGTGGATTTACTTTTATTCTTTTCTTTTATTTGTCCATGTTTGTGAAGTTTTTTTCGGCTTTTTTTCTACAGTATCGGATAGCCAGTCCCATGCCCAACCCTCCTTTCTCGCCTCTTACGAACATGCCTGGTAGGGTACAGCGCCGCGATTCTTTACTCCCCTTTCGGGCCCCGGCAGCGCACGGGCGATGAGTGTATATTACACCCCCACTATTTGCTCACCCCTACCACAATGTTAATTTTGCTGTAGCCGCGCATTACTGCGCCTTAAGTTCATAAAAAAAACAACAAATCCGAGGTTGGCTAATAAATGACATAAACACAGTCAACGAATTATAGCTGACCGCTGACGACAGGGTAAGTGAAGCAGAGCTGGAAAGGACCATTCTATCCCACCCCCACCCGCCTGCAGTACTGGAAACTGACTAACGATCTGGCCAAACTAATCGAGACAGAAGAGGGAAGGCAATCCCACTACCTCAAAACTGTTCTGAATTCAAAGTTCAAGGTCAAGTACAAGACTTGAACCGGCGCCTCAGCACGCGGGTTTCCACCCATATGTGCTCGGCCGCCTATCCAGAAGTGTTCGGAGATTTCTGGATAGTGTCGCCTCAAGCATCGAAACTCACGATGCTAGCGCATTCCTCACCTTCCCAGGGTAATACCCTGGTACCCATTTCTGCCAACGGCTGGGTCGACCGTGGGGGTATTTTGTTCCCAACCACGAGTACAACTCACACTGCTCCCAGCGGGAATCGAACACGGGTTGTCCGAAAGTCGGTGGTCCAGTCGGGTGCGTTTTCCCAACTCGGCTACCGAGGCCCCCAAATTCGAATGTATTGGGTCGAAATACAAATAACACAAAAATCACAGCAAATTAGAATACAAAGAAGTTGATGGTGCTTTGATGTTAGAGGAAAAGAGGATGGCGTGAGAGAAGAAGGAGACGACGAAGCAGCATTGACTTACTTATCTTTAGTAGGTTCGTGCACCAGTGAGTCGCCGCCTTCGCTACTTCTGAAATGTTTTAAAACAGCTGAAGACATTAACATGTTATCTTAAATCAGATATGATTTAGTTCAATATGGCGGATAGGCGGCAGGAGCCATTGAGTCTCTGTCCGAAAAGTGTTAATTGTTGCAGTTTCCTCATATTCCAAGTCTGGCTTGCTGCTGGAGCTACTGAGTTTAGTGCTCTGTGCACACCGTGAGCTGTGTTTTTCATCCGGATCGTGGTTCGATATTCCGATCGCTTATGATGAATGATGATAACGTATAACGAAGGACGGATAGTTGGGTTCACTTTCAGTGCGGATACGCCTTATGTCGTTTGGTGTGTGCTGTAGCTGCTATGTTTGTTACAGAAACTGTCTTTCTATGTTTGAATCTTTCAATGAGATGAGTAGTTAATTCGGATGATTCCACCGGCACGGGGCGGTTGAGCAAATATGGATTTTAATTCGTTTGCGGTGATGCCGGGGCCTTCGACTAACTACAACTATCTATCTATTGGCCTTTCGAGCTGTAGCCGGCCCATAGGGCGTAGACCAAGATACTCCTTCTCTTATCTGAATTTTTGTTCTAGCAGTTTTCAATTCTTTTAAAGATATTTTATCAAATCTCGCCATTTGTCTCTGTTCTATGCACGCAGCTCTATCTTATTGAGGGAGCCGAATCCTGCTGCTCTTGCCTCTCTCATCAATGTTCTTCTCAGTGTCTCTCTGGGTCTTCATCTTTTTCTCTTACCTGTTGTTTCCCACATGAGGGCTTGCTTTGCTATTCGGTTATTATCTCTTCTCATCACATGTCCAACATATGACCATCGTCTTTTCTTTATAACTGAAGATAACTACAACTACTTAAGTCATAAACTCGTTTTACTTAATTAAGTTCAAGTGTTAATCTCTTTTATTTATTGCATTGTTTTTTTGTTTTGATATTTATTTACTCTCCTATTTCTTCTTTTCTCCTATTTCTTTTATTACAAAATGACGGCATGTGAGATGAGATGCTCCAGAAAAACTGTCAACAAAACACGAAGGGGTCATGTAAAGAACGCAGAAAACAGAGCAAGATAGAAGAAAGACAGATTTATTCTGCAGTGGTCTCTCCGCTCTGTGTTATAATTGCCAAACATGGACACTCACAGCATGTCAGAAAAGAAAGTTAGTTATCACAGAAACTGTAGGTGTCATCAAGAGCTGTCTTGTTTAGCGCCGTTCTCAAGATTGCTCCACATCTTCTACCACATCTTTTACTTCAACTTCTTCATCATTTTCTTCCTCACCTTCTTCATCGTCTTCTTCCCCATCTTCTTCCCCATCTTCTACCCCATCTTCTTCCACACTTTCTTCCTCAACATTTTCTCAACATTCCTCACCATCTACCTCATCTTCTTCCTCATCTTCTTCCACACTTTCTTCCTCAACATTTTCTAAACATTCCTCACCATTTTCCTCATCTTCTTACGCATCTTCTTCCACACTTTCTTCCACAACATTTTCTCAACATTCCTCACCATCTTCCTCCCCATCTTTCTTATCTTCTACCAAACTTTCTACCTCAACATTTTCTCACCATCCCTCACCATCTTCCTCACCATCTTCCACATCTTCTTCCTCATCTTCTTCCTCACCTTCTTCCTCACCATCTTCCACATCTTCTTCCTCATCATCTTCCTCACCTTCTTCCTCACCATCTTCCTCACCATCTTCCTCACCATCTTCCTCATCTTCTTCCTCATTCTTCCTCACCTTCTTCCTCACCATCTTCCTCATCTTCTTCCTCACCTTCTTCCACACCTTCCTCTTCCTCATCCTCCTCATCTTCTTTCCCATCTTCTTCCCCATCTTCTTCCACACTTTCTTCCTCAACATTTTCTCCACATTCCTCACCATCTTCCTCATCTTCTTCCTCATCTTCTTCCACACTATCTTCCTCAACATTTTCTCCACATTCCTCACCATCTTCCTCATCTTCTTCCTCATCTTCTTCTACACTTTCTTCCTCAACATTTTCTCAACATTCCTCACCATCTTCCTCATCTTCTTCCACACTTTCTTCCTCAACATTTTCTCAACATTCCTCACCTTCTTCCTCACCTTCTTCCTCACCATCTTCCTCATCTTCTTCCTCACCTTCTTCCTCACCATCTTCCTCACCTTCTTCCTTCATCTTCTTCCAAACTTTCTTCCTCAACATTTTCTCACCATCCCTCACCATCTTCCTCATCTTCTTCCTCACCATCTTCCACATCTTCTTCCTCATCTTCTTCCTCACCTTCTTCCTCACATTCTTCCTCACCATCTTCCTCACCATCTTCCTCATCTTCTTCCTTTATCTTCTTCCAAACTTTCTTCCTCAACATTTTCTCACCATCCCTCACCTTCTTCCACACCTTCCTCCTCACCATCTTCCTCATCTTCTTTCCCATCTTCTTCCCCATCTTCTTCCACACTTTCTTCCTCAACATTTTTTCAACATTCCTCACCATCTTCCTCATCTTCTTCCTTCATCTTCTTCTAAACTTTCATCCTCAACATTTTCTTATCATCCCTCACCATCTTCCTCATCTTCTTCCTTACCTTCTTCCTCACCATCTTCCTCACCATCTTCCTCACCTTCTTCCTCACCATCTTCCTCATCTTCTTCCTTACCTTCTTCCTCACCATCTTCCTCACCATCTTCCTCACTTTCTTCCTCACCTTCCTCCTCACCTTCTTCCTCATCTTCTTTCCCATCTTCTTCCCCATCTTCTTCCAAACTTTCTTCCTCAACATCTTCTCAATATTACGCACCATCTTCCTCTTCACCCTCCTCATCGTCTTCCTCATCTTGTTCTTCTTCATCCTCCTCCTCCTTCTCATCATCATCATCATCATCATCACCACCACAACCACAATCATCATCTTCCTCATCTACTTCATCACCTTCCTAATCATTACATCATCTTCCTCATCTTCTTCATCACCTTCCTAATCATTACATCATCTTCCTCATCTTCTTCATCACCTTCCTAATCATTACATCATCTTCCTCATCTTCTTCATCACCTTCCTAATCATTATTCTCATCTTTCTCCTACTTTTCCTCATTATCTTCCTCATCATCTTCATCATTATCTTCCTGATTTTCCTCATCGTTTTCCCCAGCATCTTCATTATCACCTTCCTCATTTTTCCCTCATCTTCATCTTCTTCATCATCTTCTTCACCATCTTACTCATCTTCCTCATCATGTACCTCATCATTTTCCTCATCTTGCTAATAATCTTCCTCATAATCTCCACATCTTTGTCATGTTTTTCTTCCTCAAATTCTTCCTCACCATCTTCCTCATCTTGCTAATCATCTTCCTCATCTTGCTAATCATCTTCCTCATCTTTCTAATCATCTTCCTCATCTTTCTAATCACCTTCCTCATAATCGTCCTCATCTTCTTACTCATCTTCCTTATCTCTTCTTCCACTTGTCTTCTCGAAATTGTGACCTTCTCACTTGTCTTCCTCTCGTCTGAGGATTCCAGAAAGGAGTAATACTCCAAGTTGTATCCCTGAGAGTATGTGTCAAATTTTTTCCCTTATCGTATGTGTCTAGTTGCCTTTATTATCATATGTGTCAAATTGCCTCCCTTAACGTATGTGTCAAGTTGTCTTTCTTATAGTATGTGTCAAGTTGTCTTCCTTATCGTATGTGTCAAGTTGTCTTCCTTATCGTATGTGTCAAGTTGTCTTCCTTATCGTATGTGTCAAGTTGTCTTCCTTATCGTATGTGTCAAGTTGTCTTCCTTATCGTATGTAACAAGTTGTCTTCCTTATCATATGTGTCAAGTTGTCTTCCTTAACGTATGTGTCAAGTTGTCTTCCTTATCGTATGTGTCAAGTTGTCTTCCTTATCGTATGTAACAAGTTGTCTTCCTTATCATATGTGTCAAGTTGTCTTCCTTAACGTATGTGTCAAGTTGTCTTCCTTATCGTATGTAACAAGTTGTCTTCCTTATCGTATGTGTCAAGCTGTCTTCCTTATCGTATGTGTCAAGTTGTCTTCCTTATCATATGTGTCAAGTTGTCTTCCTTATCGTATGTGTCAAGTTGTCTTCCTTATCGTATGTGTCAAGTTGTCTTCCTTATCGTATGTGTCAAGTTGTCTTCCTTATCGTATGTAACAAGTTGTCTTCCTTATCATATGTGTCAAGTTGTCTCCCTTAACGTATGTGTCAAGTTGTCTCCCTTAACGTATGTGTCAAGTTGTCTTCCTTAACGTATGTGTCAAGTTGTCTCTTTATTATTTTTATTTTAAGACACGTAGCAGTTGTCGGTCTTTGAATGTGATAGGAGAAGATGTTGGGGACTAGAAGCAGATGTCGATGAAGCAATAATGACTTACGTGTCTTTTGTGGAGCCAGCATCGTGTCCATCATCACTTGCATTACTTCTGAAATATTCATAACGACAAATGGAGATGTTAACAGGGACATGTTAAATAAGAAACTCGTTTTACTCAAGTTCAAGTGCTCACCATCATCATTGAGTACCGCCTCCACATTGAAGGTTGGCTACCATGGAGCGCCATTCCTTTCTGTCTCTCGCTTTGACAGTTATGGGTGTCATATGATAACTCGTCCCTCTTTTGATGTTGCTCGTCCATGTTAGTCTTGGCCTGGCTCTGCCTATTTGAACTACTATTTACCCTTCCAAGATTGAGTTATTGAGTTAAATGCGGGTCATCATCATTAAATTCCGAACACGTCCATAGGTGGTCAGATCCCCTCCTCAGCAAATCCCACAGTGTCCAGCGACTGACGACTCCAGTTCTGTGTTGGTTGATAAGTCTTCTTACACGGCCACTAAGTTTCTCGTTTCCGGCTGTGCCCATCTTAACTCCCATCTCTTTCATCCGAAGGAGTGACGTGGGCTCATGGTTGGCGAAATCCTGCGCCCTTCCCCCATCTCAGAGGACATTGATGATGTTCGCCCGATCCATTAGTTGACCGTCTTCAACGACAGCACAGCTAGCCAACCTGTTCGCTCTTTCATTTCCCTGTACTCCCGCTTGTCCAGAAAAGGTGACCCCACATATTTTTGAATTCTGTAATGACTCTACCCTTCCAAGATTACTTTTAGTAGGCTGCTGTTTTTGTTAACATGCCCCCCACAAATCTAATTTCTTCAAGTGTTAATCTCTTTTGATTATTGTATTTATTTGGTTTTGGCTTGTTATTTCTCCTGCAGTGGTTCCTCTACTCCGCTGTACCCAGCACCAAACATGGCCATGCACAACAACTCAGAAGGAATGGTTGTCATCACAGAAATGAAATGTTTGAGGCAACTGCAGGAGTAAGCAGTAGCTGTCAAGTTTGGTGCTATTCTCCTTAGATCGCCCCATGTCTTCCCCATTTAATTTATCTCTGCTTCCGATGTGTCTTCTAGATTTTTTGACCGGTTGTGGTTTTATTCCCTGGGGATTCCCTTAAGAGGGTCTGCTGTGCACTACTCTCACTTAGCACTTTGAGCGGCGTGTCTCATTGATTAATGCTTGCCACTACTTGTGAAGATGTTTCTTTGTTGAATTAAAGAACGAACATTCCAGGTGCTAAGTCTGGAAGTTTCTCTAGCAAACAAAATGTGAGTCAGTGATCAGGACTTCTTGTCGCTTTCTCTGAGATGCGTCATATATCAGTCAGAGACTAGGACTTCGTGTCGCTTTCTCTGAGATGTGTCATATATCAGTTAGAGACTAGGACTTCGTGTCGCTTTCTCTGAGATGCGTCATATATCAGTTAGAGACTAGGACTTCGTGTCGCTTTCTCTGAGATGTGTCATATATCAGTTAGAGACTAGGACTTCTTGTCGTTTTCTCTGAGATGTGTCATATATCAGTTAGAGACTAGGACTTCATGTCGCTTTCTCTGAGATGTGTCATATATCAGTTAGATACCAGGACTTCTTGTCGCTTTCTCTGAGATGTGTCATATATCAGTTAGAGACCAGGACTTCGTGCCGCTTTCTTTGAAATGTGTCATATATCAGTTAGAGACCAGGACTTCTTGTCGCTTTCTCTGAGATGTGTCATATATCAGTTAGAGACCAGGACTTCATGTCGCTTTCTCTGAGATGTGTCATATATCAGGACTTCATGCCACTTTCTCTGAGATGTGTTATATATCAGTTAGAGACCAGGACTTCATGTCACTTTCTTTGAAATGTGTCATATATCAGGACTTCATGCCACTTTCTCTGAGATGTGTCATATATCAGTCAGAGACCAGGACTTCTTGTCGCTTTCTCTGAGATGTGTCATATATCAGTTAGAGAACAGGACTTCATGTCGCTTTTTCTGAGATGTGTCATATATCAGTTAGAGACCAGGACTTCTTGTCGCTTTCTCTGAGATTTGTCATATATCAGTTAGAGACCAGGACTTCTTGTCGCTTTCTCTGAGATTTGTCTTATATCAGTTAGAGACCAGGACTTCTTGCGGCTTTCTCTGAGATGTGTCATATATCAGTTAGAGACCAGGACTTCTTGCCGCTTTCTCTGAGATGTGTCATATATCAGTTAGAGACCAGGACTTCTTGTCGCTTTCTCTGAGATGTGTCATATATCAGTTAGAGACCCGGACTTCATGTCACTTTCTTTGAAATGTGTCATATATCAGGACTTCATGTCACTTTCTTTGAGATGTGTCATATATCAGTTAGAGACCAGGACTTCTTGTCGCTTTCTCTGAGATTTGTCATATATCAGTTAGAGACCAGGACTTCACGCAGCATTCTCTGAGATGTGTCATATATCAGTTAGAGACCAGGACTTCTTGCAACTTTCTCTGAGATGTGTCATATATCAGTTAGAGACCAGGACTTCTTGCCACTTTCTCTGAGATGTGTCATATATCAGTTAGAGACCAGGACTTCTTGCCACTTTCTCTGAGATGCGTCATATATCGGTTAGAGACCAGGACTTCTTGCCACTTTCTCTAAGATGTGTCATATATCAGTTAGAGACCAGGACTTCATGCCGCTTTCTCTGATATGTGTCATATATCAGTTAGAGACCAGGACTTCTTGCCACTTTCTCTGAGATTTGTCATATATCAGTTAGAGACCAGGACTTCTTGCGGCTTTCTCTGAGATGTGTCATATATCAGTTAGAGACCAGGACTTCTTGCCACTTTCTCTGAGATGTGTCATATATCAGTTAGAGACCAGGACTTCATGTCACTTTCTTTGAAATGTGTCATATATCAGTTAGAGACCAGGACTTCTTGCCGCTTTCTCTGAGATGTGTCATATATCAGTTAGAGACCAGGACTTCATGTCACTTTCTTTGAAATGTGTCATATATCAGGACTTCATGCCACTTTCTTTGAGATGTGTCATATATCAGTTAGAGACCAGGACTTCTTGTCGCTTTCTCTGAGATTTGTCATATATCAGTTAGAGACCAGGACTTCACGCAGCATTCTCTGAGATTTGTCATATATCAGTTAGAGACCAGGACTTCTTGCCGCTTTCTCTGAGAATTGTCATATATCAGTTAGAGACCAGGACTTCATGCCGCTTTCTCTGAGATGTGTCATATATCAGTTAGAGACTAGGACTTCTTGCCGCTTTCTCTGAGATGCGTCATATATCCGTTAGAGACCAGGACTTCATGCCGCTTTCTCTGAGATGTGTCATATATCAGTTAGAGACCAGGACTTCTTGCCGCTTTCTCTGAGATGTGTCATATATCAGTTAGAGACTAGGACTTCATGCCGCTTTCTCTGAGATGTGTCATATATCAGTTAGAGACCAGGACTTCATGCCGCTTTCTCTGAGATGTGTCATATATCAGTTAGAGACCAGGACTTCATGCCGCTTTCTCTGAGATGTGTCATATATCAGTTAGAGACCAGGACTTCATGCCGCTTTCTCTGAGATGCGTCATATATCAGTTAGAGACCAGGACTTCATGCCACTTTCTCTGAGATGTGTTATATATCAGTTAGAGACCAGGACTTCTTGCCACTTTCTCTGAGAATTGTCATATATCTCTTAGAGACCAACTTGTCTACTCTGGAATCTGACTAGCAATCTACCAAGCGAGTAGAGACAGAACAGGGAAATAAACTCGATACCACACACACGTGTATTCTCCTTCTCCTTCTTCTTCCTCTTTGACCTTTCAGCTCCCTGTGAAACACAGGCCTTCAACAAGCACTTTCCAAACTGTTCTGTTTCTTGTCAATCTTTTAAGATCATTCCATTTCTTTCCCATCATCTTCATTTCTGTCTATCTTTCGTTCACCTGAAGTATTGTTTATATCTGCAATGTCGTTTCTTGTGTAAATGTTACTGTCTTATGTAATTCTTGCAGTGGCCCATATTATTTTGTCTGTAGTTGTGTGTATATGGGTCAATGGATTTTCTCGTCCTATACAGTGCCATCATCTTCGCTGTATCTCTTTATCCACTGGTGTTTGACTGGTACATTTCCATAATTCTATGTTAGTGATTTTATCCTGCCATTTCCATCCTTTTATTCTGCGTAAGCATCCATTAATGAAAGTCTGTATCTCAGTGCAGTCTTGAAGTATGTGTTTTGCAGTCTGGGCGCCTGTCCACATGTACAAGTAGTTGAGGTGCCGATCTTGAATTTTGTATACATGTGACTATGGAGTCGATTGTGTCCTGTTCTGAGGCGTACAATGATAACTTGTTCATATCTATTCATATTATGAAAGGCATCCTGATTTGGGGCTTGTGGTCCTCTGATTGATTTGATTATCTGTTTCTTATGATGGTATGTAACCGGTGCATCTAGTTGTGTGCTATCTATTCATATTATGAAAGGCATCCTGATTTGGGGCTTGTGGTCCTCTGATTGATTTAATTATCTGTTTCTTATGATGGTATGTAATCGGTGCATCTAGTTGTGTGCTATCTATTCATATTATGAAAGGCATCCTGATTTAGGGCTTGTGGTCCTCTGATTGATTTGATTATCTGTTCCTTATGATGGTATGTAATCGGTGCATCTAATTGTGTGCTATCTATTCATATTATGAAAGGCATCATGATTTGGGGCTTGTGGTCCTCTGATTGATTTGATTATCTGTTCCTTATGATGGTATGTAACCGGTGCATCTAGTTGTGTGCTATCTATTCATATTATGAAAGGCATCCTGATTTGGGGCTTGTGGTCCTCTGATTGATTTGATTATCTGTTCCTTATGATGGTATCTTCATCTCTGCTTCTATCTGTCTCCATTAAGAATATTTTGATCTTCCTCTTTGTCCTTTTCCTTGGGGATTCCAAAGGAAATCCCCTTTGGGAGCCGCGATAGGGAAGCCGCGATAGGGAAGCCGCGATAGCTCAGTGGTTAGTGAACTGGACTACAAAGGACAAGGGGTAGGGTTCGATCCCAACCGACGGGGTCCGGGTTCAACCAGCCTTAAATGGGTACCAGATTTTTTTCTGGGAAAGTAAAGCGGCACGGACGTAATACTGACCACATTACCCCAAAAATCACGCGCTGAAGGTCTGTAAAATATAGGGTCACTAACACCATATTTCCTATACGCCACTTGGCGTGACGGGGTACTTTACTTTTTTAAATTTTTATTCCAAAAAGGGCCTGTTGTGTAATACTCTCAGTTGGCTTCCGCAGTGTGTGTCCTATCCAGCACCATCGTCTTCGCTGTATCTCTTTATCCACTGGTATTTGACTGGTACATTTCCATAATTCTATGTTAGTCATTTTGTCCTGCCATTTCCATCCTTTTATTCTTCGCAAGCATCCATTAATGAAGGTCTGTATCGTAATGATTGTCATTTTTGTTGATCTCCATGTTTCACGGCCATATAATAAGATTGACTTAACATTGGAGTTGAAAAATTTTAATTTTTGTATTTAACTTAATTTTTTTTTTTTCGATTTGCATACGTTTCCCAGTGCAACAAATGTTCCTCTTGCTTTTGATATCCTTATTTTGGTATCATTTTCAGGGTGGTTGCCGCGGAGAGAAATCATAAATTAAAATCCCAACTGGTGTAGCCGGGATTTGAACCCACAACCTCTCTGTCTCGAGGCCGGCGTCCTGCCTCCAGACCAACCCAACCCCCCCCCCCCCCCCCCCCCCCCTTAAGATTGTTATTAACTCGGACACAAAACAGTTGATGGTGATCACATGTTAGAGAAGAGGAGGAAGTGTGTGAGCTGAGGTAGGCGACGAAGAAGCAGCGTTGACTTACGTGACTTTGATGTTGAAGTCGCTCATGAATTCACTTTCTACCTTGCTTCTGAAATGTTAAATAAAACAGATGGAGATATGAACACGCCATTTTAAATAAGAGGGACTTCCGGTCAATATGGAGGATAGCTGGCAGGAACAGTTGAGGCTCTGTCTGAAAAGTGCTCATTCTTGCAGATTTCTCATATTCCAAGTTCTGCTTTGCTTCCCGAGCTACGCAGTTTAGTGCTCTGTGCACACCGTGAGCTGTGTTTTTCATCCGGATCATGTTTTCGATTGCATACGATGAATGACGACATCGTGTAATGAAGGGCAGTTCGGCAGCGTTCACTTTCTGTGCGGCTTCGCCTTATGTTTTTTCAGCGTGTGCTGTGGCTGCTATGATGGGGACTGCAGCTGCCTTTCTTTGTTTGGGTCCTTCAATGAGATGAGATGTTAATTCGGATGATTCATTTAAGAAGTAAAGAACAAAACATGTTCGCTGTCAGAAAAAGACAAAACCAGTAAACGAGAAAGCAGATGAACTTGCTAAAGCAGGTGGGAGTATTCAACAATCCAGCCAACCCCAGAGTACCAAAGTTGTAAAGACAATCAAGAGTACCAAAGTTGTAAAGACAATCAAGAGTACCAAAGATGTAAAGACAATCAAGAGTACCAAAGTTGTAAAGACAATCAAGAGTACCAAAGTTGTAAAGACAATCAAGAGTACCAAAGATGTAAAGACAATCAAGAGTACCAAAGATGTAAAGACAATCAAGAGTACCAAAGTTGTAAAGACAATCATGAAACAAGCTAGAAAAAAAACAGAATGAGTGAGTTATAAGAAAAATATGAGCCAGGACATGACAGCTTAAACAAGTTCAGCAGACATGAGCAGACCAAGATATTTCTGCTCAAAACAGGTGACAATAGTATCAAAGCACATCAACACAAGATCAGACTCAGTGACAAGATAAAACTCCAGATATCCTACAGGACTACAGCACTCTCAACACAGGAGCATGTAGACAAACTCCAGAGCATATCCTACAGGACTGCAGCACTCTCAACACAGGAGCATGTAGACAAACTCCAGAGCATATCCTACATGACTGCAGCACTCTCAACACAGGAGCATCCAGACAAACTCCAGAGCATATCCTACATGACTGCAGCACTCTCAACACAGGAGCATCCAGACAAACCCAGAGCATATCCTACATGACTGCAGCACTCTCAACACAGGAGCATCCAGACAAACCCCAGAGCATATCCTACATGACTGCAGCACTCTCAACACAGGAGCATGTAGACAAACTCCAGAGCATATCCTACATGACTGCAGCACTCTCAACACAGGAGCATCCAGACAAACCCCAGAGCATATCCTACATGACTGCAGCACTCTCAACACAGGAGCATGTAGACAAACCCCAGAGCATATCCTACATGACTGCAGCACTCTCAACACAGGAGCATGTAGACAAACTCCAGAGCATATCCTACATGACTGCAGCACTCTCAACACAGGAGCATCCAGACAAACCCCAGAGCATATCCTACATGACTGCAGCACTCTCAACACCCTAACAACACAATTATGGCCCACAGAAACAACCCTACATGACAAGTTATCGGGGAACCGGTGATGACCACAAACGCACCGTCTTGTTCGTGACCCAAGCTGGTCTAAAAGTCTAACTGTAAAGTACGAATCGGCGTCTCAGCATGCGGGTTTTTATCCATAATTGCTCGGCTGCCTATCCAGCAATGTTTGGAGACTCCTGTCTAGTGTCGCCTCAAGCATCATAACTCAGGAGCATAGCGCCATTCCTCACCTACCCATAGTACTACCATGGTACCCATTTCTACCAGCGACTGGGTCGACCGCGGGGGTATTTATTCCAACCACGAGCACACGATTGAACACGGGTTGTCTGAACGTCAATAGCTAGTGGGGTGGTTTTCCCATCTAGGTTACCATGACCCCCTAAAAGTTTCAATCCACAGCAGTGGCTAGTGGGGTGGTTTTACCATCTAGGCTACCGTGGCCCCACCTCTCCCCCCTTAAAGTTTAAATGCACAGCAGTAACTATTTATGTTGCTTTCCCATCTAGGCTACCGTGGCCCCACTAAAAGTTTCAATGCACAGCAGTAACTAGTTGGGTTGTTTTCCCTTCTAGGCTACCGTGGCCCCACTGAAAGTTTCAATGCACAGCAGTAACTAGTTGGGTTGTTTTCCCATCTAGGCTACCGTGGCCCCACTAAAAGTTTCAATGCACAGCAGTAACTATTTGGGTTTTTTCCATCTAGGCTACCGTGGCCCCACTAAAAGTTTCAATGCACAGCAGTAACTATTTGGGTTGTTTTCCCATCTAGGCTACCGTGGCCCCACTAAAAGTTTCAATGCACAGCAGTAACTAGTTGGGTTGTTTTCCCAGCTAGGCTACCGTGGCCCCACCTCTCCCCCCTTACAAGTTTCAATGCACAGCAGTAACTAGTTGGGTTGTTTTCCCATCTAGGCTACCGTGTCCCCACTAAAAGTTTCAATGTACAGCAGTAACTATTTGGGTTGTTTTCCCATCTAGGTTACCATGACCCCCCCCCCCTAAAAGTTTCAATGCACAGCAGTAACTATTTGGGTTGTTTTCCCATCTAGGCTACCGTGGCCCCACCTCTCCCCCCTTAAAAGTTTCAATACACAGAAGTAACTATTTGGGTTGTTTTCCCAACTAGGCTACCGTGGCCCACTAAAAGTTTCAATGCACAGCAGCAACTATTTGGGTTGTTTTCCCAACTAGGCTACCGTGGCCCCACTAAAAGTTTTAATGCACAGCAGTAACTATTTGGGTGTGTTCCCATCTAGGCTACCATGACCCCCACTAAAAGTTTCAATGCACAGCAGTAACTAGTTGGGTTGTTTTCCCATCTAGGCTACCGTGGCCCCACTAAAAGTTTCAATGCACAGCAGTAACTATTTGGGTTGTTTTCCCATCTAGGCTACCATGGCCCCACTAAAAGTTTCAATGCACAGCAGTAACTAGTTGGGTTGTTTTCCCATCTAGGCTACCGTGGCCCCACTAAAAGTTTCAATGCACAGCAGTAACTAGTTGGGTTGTTTTCCCATCTAGGCTACCGTGGCCCCACTAAAAGTTTCAATGCACAGCAGTAACTAGTTGGGTTGTTTTCCCATCTAGGCTACCGTGGCCCCACTAAAAGTTTCAATGCACAGCAGTAACTTGTTGGGTTGTTTTCCCATCTAGGCTACCGTGGCCCCACTAAAAGTTTCAATGCACAGCAGTAACTAGTTGGGTTGTTTTCCCATCTAGGCTACCGTGGCCCCACTAAAAGTTTCAATGCACAGCAGTAACTAGTTGGGTTGTTTTCCCATCTAGGCTACCATGACCCCCACTAAAAGTTTCAATGCACAGCAGTAACTAGTTGGGTTGTTTTCCCATCTAGGCTACCATGACCCCAACTAAAAGTTTCAATGCACAGCAGTAACTATTTGGGTTGTTTTCCCAACTAGGCTACCGTGGCCCCACTAAAAGTTTCAATGCACAGCAGTAACTATTTGGGTTGTTTTCCCATCTAGGCTACCATGGCCCCCACTAAAAGTTTCAATGCACAGCAGTAACTAGTTGGGTTGTTTTCCCATCTAGGCTACCGTGGCCCCACTAAAAGTTTCAATGCACAGCAGTAACTAGTTGGGTTGTTTTCCCATCTAGGCTACCGTGGCCCCACTAAAAGTTTCAATGCACAGCAGTAACTAGTTGGGTTGTTTTCCCATCTAGGCTACCGTGGCCCCACTAAAAGTTTCAATGCACAGCAGTAACTATTTGGGTTGTTTTCCCATCTAGGCTACCGTGGCCCCACTAAAAGTTTCAATGCACAGCAGTAACTATTTGGGTTGTTTTCCCATCTAGGCTACCGTGGCCCCACTAAAAGTTTCAATGCACAGCAGTAACTAGTTGGGTTGTTTTCCCAGCTAGGCTACCGTGGCCCCACCTCTCCCCCCTTACAAGTTTCAATGCACAGCAGTAACTAGTTGGGTTGTTTTCCCATCTAGGCTACCGTGTCCCCACTAAAAGTTTCAATGTACAGCAGTAACTATTTGGGTTGTTTTCCCATCTAGGTTACCATGACCCCCCCCCCCTAAAAGTTTCAATGCACAGCAGCAACTATTTGGGTTGTTTTCCCATCTAGGCTACCGTGGCCCCACCTCTCCCCCCTTAAAAGTTTCAATACACAGAAGTAACTATTTGGGTTGTTTTCCCAACTAGGCTACCGTGGCCCACTAAAAGTTTCAATGCACAGCAGCAACTATTTGGGTTGTTTTCCCAACTAGGCTACCGTGGCCCCACTAAAAGTTTTAATGCACAGCAGTAACTATTTGGGTTGTGTTCCCATCTAGGCTACCATGACCCCCACTAAAAGTTTCAATGCACAGCAGTAACTAGTTGGGTTGTTTTCCCATCTAGGCTACCGTGGCCCCACTAAAAGTTTCAATGCACAGCAGCAACTATTTGGGTTGTTTTCCCATCTAGGCTACCATGGCCCCACTAAAAGTTTCAATGCACAGCAGTAACTAGTTGGGTTGTTTTCCCATCTAGGCTACCGTGGCCCCACTAAAAGTTTCAATGCACAGCAGTAACTAGTTGGGTTGTTTTCCCATCTAGGCTACCGTGGCCCCACTAAAAGTTTCAATGCACAGCAGTAACTAGTTGGGTTGTTTTCCCATCTAGGCTACCGTGGCCCCACTAAAAGTTTCAATGCACAGCAGTAACTAGTTGGGTTGTTTTCCCATCTAGGCTACCGTGGCCCCACTAAAAGTTTCAATGCACAGCAGTAACTAGTTGGGTTGTTTTCCCATCTAGGCTACCGTGGCCCCACTAAAAGTTTCAATGCACAGCAGTAACTAGTTGGGTTGTTTTCCCATCTAGGCTACCATGACCCCCACTAAAAGTTTCAATGCACAGCAGTAACTAGTTGGGTTGTTTTCCCATCTAGGCTACCATGACCCCAACTAAAAGTTTCAATGCACAGCAGTAACTATTTGGGTTGTTTTCCCAACTAGGCTACCGTGGCCCCACTAAAAGTTTCAATGCACAGCAGTAACTATTTGGGTTGTTTTCCCATCTAGGCTACCATGACCCCCACTAAAAGTTTCAATGCACAGCAGTAACTAGTTGGGTTGTTTTCCCATCTAGGCTACCGTGGCCCCACTAAAAGTTTCAATGCACAGCAGTAACTAGTTGGGTTGTTTTCCCATCTAGGCTACCGTGGCCCCACTAAAAGTTTCAATGCACAGCAGTAACTAGTTGGGTTGTTTTCCCATCTAGGCTACCATGACCCCCACTAAAAGTTTCAATGCACAGCAGTAACTATTTGCGTTGTTTTCCCATCTAGGCTACCATGACCCCCACTAAAAGTTTCAATGCACAGCAGTAACTATTTGCGTTGTTTTCCCATCTAGGCTACCGTGGCCCCACTAAAAGTTTCAATGCACAGCAGTAACTATTTGCGTTGTTTTCCCATCTAGGCTACCGTGGCCCCACTAAAAGTTTCAATGCACAGCAGTAACTATTTGCGTTGTTTTCCCATCTAGGCTACCGTGGCCCCACTAAAAGTTTCAATGCACAGCAGTAACTATTTGCGTTGTTTTCCCAACTAGGCTACCGTGGCCCCACTAAAAGTTTCAATGCACAGCAGTAACTATTTGGGTTGTTTTCCCATCTAGGCTACTGTGGCCCCACCTCTCCCCCCTTAAAAGTTTCAATACACAGAAGTAATTATTTGGGTTGTTTTCCCAACTAGGCTACCGTGGCCCCACTAAAAGTTTCAATGCACAGCAATAACTATTTGGGTTGTTTTCCCATCTAGGCTACCATGACCCCCACTAAAAGTTTCAATGCACAGCAGTAACTAGTTGGGTTGTTTTCCCATCTAGGCTACCATGACCCTCACTAAAAGTTTCAATGCACAGCAGTAACTATTTGGGTTGTTTTCCCATCTAGGCTACCATGACCCCCACTAAAAGTTTCAATGCACAGCAGTAACTATTTGGGTTGTTTTCCCATCTAGGCTACCGTGGCCCCACTAAAAGTTTCAATGCACAGCAGTAACTATTTGGGTTGTTTTCCCATCTAGGCTACCGTGGCCCCACTAAAAGTTTCAATGCACAGCAGTAACTATTTGGGTTGTTTTCCCATCTAGGCTACCATGACCCCCACTAAAAGTTTCAATGCACAGCAGTAACTATTTGGGTTGTTTTCCCATCTAGGCTACCGTGGCCCCACTAAAAGTTTCAATGCACAGCAGCAACTATTTGGGTTGTTTTCCCATCTAGGCTACCGTGGCCCCCACTAAAAGTTTCAATGCACAGCAGCAACTATTTGGGTTGTTTTCCCATCTAGGCTACCGTGGCCCCACTAAAAGTTTCAATGCACAGCAGCAACTATTTGGGTTGTTTTCCCATCTAGCCTACCGTGGCCCCACTAAAAGTTTCAATGCACAGCAGTAGATGGCCACTAATGATGAGGAAGGATTACACAGATGCAACCACAACTCCATATCGAGATAAAACGAGCACTTGACAACGCAGTCTGAAAGATCAGAAATGAAGAATTAGAAAAAAAAAAAAAAAGCAATGAAAAGTGAACGGTGGAGAATATTTACTGAGACAGCAGACACAATGGGTAGGTTTTTATTTTATTTATTTTTTTTATATTTTGCGTACGCCAGCTTTTATCTCTAGTGAAGTCCCTAGAATCTAGAAACTGAATTTTGTGTGTTAATCCGCCTGTTCCATGGCAGCCGTGTGCACAGAGGTCCCTCGCCGCACAGGCAGATAACTTCGTCTTCGGAGGTAGTAATTTTTCCCCCCCTGTCCATGAGTAATTGGCGTTTCAAGCCGGGCCTTGCTGATGAGAATCAATTCAGAGGAAGTGGTATGTTTACAGCACTCGGAAAAAATGACAAAATAATCAACAACAGAAAAAAAATATGGACCAAGGCGGGATCGAACCCGTACTCAGTGGCACAGCGCCTTGCCACGAAAAGCCAAACGCTAGGGAACACTGCCACTCAGCTAACTAAAAAATTAGCTTCGTAGGCAATGTCTTTTCGCGAAGGCGAGTGCTGTAAACATACCTCTTCCTCTGAATTGATTCACTGAATTATCGCCTCGGAAGTTTCCCTCTATAATAATATTCGTTTATTATTATTTGTATCCTTGTTGTTGAGACCAGGGATGGTTGCCGCAGAGAGAAATTATAAATAAAAATCCCAACTGGCGCAGCCGAGATTTGAACCCGCAACCTCTCTGTCTCAAGGCCGGCGTCTTACCTCGCGACCAACCAGTCACCACAATGGTCACGTGATAAGGCAGTAAGAACACAGGTGTGACGCAACGAGTCTTCAACCAACGCTACGAGAACACCCGACTCAAGGGCGGACCACGAAAAAAAAAGATAGTCTGAAGTATTATAGAAACGCTAGGAAACATAATAGCAGGAGCGGCCAAAAGGAGAGGAACAGACAGAAACCTTATTTCCCCTCAACGTTAAAAAACAGAAACATAATAGCAGGAGCGGCCAAAAGGAGAGGAACAGACAGAAACCTTATTTCCCCTCAAAGTTAAAAAAACAGAAACATAATAGCAGGAGCGGCCAAAAGGAGAGGAACAGACAGATACCTTATTTCCCCTAAACGTTAAAAAACAGAAACATAATAGCAGGAGCGGCCAAAAGGAGAGGAACAGACAGAAACCTTATTTCCCCTCAACGTTAAAAAACAGAAACATAATAGCAGGAGCGGCCAAAAGATGAGGAACAGACAGAAACCTTATTTCCCCTCAAAGTTAAAAAAACAGAAACATAATATATAGAAACAGATAAAATGGTTTGGCCAGGTGACAAGGTTGAGTGTTGTGAAAACACCAAACCGGGGGACTGATTGGTCTCGAGGCAAGACACCAGTCTCGAGACAGAAAGGTCGTGGGTTCAAATCCCGGCTACACCAGTTGGAATTTTTATTTATAATTTCTTAGGATTTGAGGGCAACCACCCCTGGTCTCAGCAGCGAGGCCCGGCTTGAAACGTCAGTTACTCATAGGCGGAAAAAAATATGAGCACCTCCGAAGTCGGAGTTATCTGCCTGTGCGGCGAGGGACCCCTGTGCACACGGCTGCCAGGGAAAAATGGATTAACACGCAAAATTCAGTTCCTAGTCTCTAGGGACTTTGTCAATTGTGAAAGCTGGCGAACGTGAAAAAATAAAAAACACACCAGACCCTCGGGCAGACCACGAAAAAGATGGATCGGTGGAATATTAGAAACACTAGGAAACATAACAGCAGCGGAGGCGAACAGAAGAGCAAAATACCGCAAATTATGTCTCCCCTCGACGCTGAAAGGTAAATGAGGAGAGAAAGATGAAGAGGAAGGAGTAAGGTAAAGTCAAGGTAAAGTACGAGACTTGAACCGGCGACTTAGCACGCGAGTTTACACCCATATGTGCTCGGCCACCTATCCAGAAGTGTTCGGTGATTTCTAGAGGAAGGAGTTAAAATAGAAATGAGCAGTGAAAGATATGTTACCACGTGCGGTGCTGCCTTGTGCTTTGAAATGACATCTTTGAATTGACATCTTTGAATTGGCATCTTTGAAATGACATCTTTGTATTGACATCTTTGAATTGACAACTGTGAATTGGCATTTTTGAATTGACATCTTTGAATTGACATCTTTGAATTGACATCTTTGAACTGACATCTTTGAATTGACATCTTTGAATTGGCATCTTTGAATTGACATCTTTGAACTGACATCTCTGAACTGACATCTTTGAATTGTCATCTTTGAATTGACATCTTTGAACTGACATCTTTGAATTGACATCTTTGAACTGACATCTTTGAATTGACATATTTCCATGAGATCGTTCCAACTCTAAATTGTTCGAAGTCCCTCTTCTTCTCATCTTCCTATTCCTCCTTTTCTTCTTCCGCCTCTAATTCTTTCTCATCTTCTCCCTCTTCTCCTTCTCTTCTCATTCATCTCTTGTACTTCTTTCTCCTCTCTCATACTCTACTTCTTTCTCCTCCTCTTCTACTCTTCCTCCTCTTCTACATCACCTCCTATTCTAATTCTCCTCCTCTTCTACTCCTTCTCCTCCTCTTCTACATCACCTCCTATTCTAATTCTCCTCCTCTTCTACTCCTTCTCCTCCTCTTCTACATCACCTCCTATTCTAATTCTCCTCCTCTTCTACTCCTTCTCCTCCTCTTCTACATCACCTCCTATTCTAATTCTCCTCCTCTTCTACTCCTTCTCCTCCTCTTCTACATCACCTCCTCTTCTACTCTTCTCCTCCTCTTCTACATCACCTCCTATTCCAATTCTCCTCCTCTTCTACTCCTTCTCCTCCTCTTCTACATCACCTCCTATTCTAATTCTCCCCCTCTTCTACTCCTTCTCCTCCTCTTCTACATCACCTCCTATTCTAATTCTCCTCCTCTTCTACTCCTTCTCCTCCTCTTCTACATCACCTCCTCTTCTACTCCTTCTCTTTCTCTACTACATCACCTCCTATTCTAATTCTCCTCCTCTTCTACTCCTTCTCTTTCTCTTCTACATCACCTCCTATTCTAATTCTCCTCCTCTTCTACTCCTTCTCCTCCTCTTCTACATCACCTCCTATTCTAATTCTCCTCCTCTTCTACTCCTTCTCTTTCTCTTCTACATCACCTCCTATTCTAATTCTCCTCCTCTTCTACTCCTTCTCTTTCTCTTCTACATCACCTCCTATTCTAATTCTCCTCCTCTTCTACTCCTTCTCTTTCTCTTCTACATCACCTCCTATTCTAATTCTCCTCCTCTTCTACTCCTTCTCTTTCTCTTCTACATCACCTCCTATTCTAATTCTCCTCCTCTTCTACTCCTTCTCCTCCTCTTCTACATCACCTCCTATTCTAATTCTCCTCCTCTTCTACTCCTTCTCCTCCTCTTCTACATCACCTCCTCTTTTACTCCTTCTCTTTCTCTTCTACATCACCTCCTATTCTAATTCTCCTCCTCTTCTACTCCTTCTCTTTCTCTTCTACATCACCTCCTATTCTAATTCTCCTCCTCTTCTACTCCTTCTCTTTCTCTTCTACATCACCTCCTATTCTAATTCTCCTCCTCTTCTACTCCTTCTCTTTCTCTTCTACATCACCTCCTATTCTAATTCTCCTCCTCTTCTACTCCTTCTCTTTCTCTTCTACATCACCTCCTATTCTAATTCTCCTCCTCTTCTACTCCTTCTCTTTCTCTTCTACATCACCTCCTATTCTAATTCTCCTCCTCTTCTACTCCTTCTCCTTCTCTTCTACATCACCTCCTATTCTAATTCTCCTCCTCTTCTACTCCTTCTCCTCCTCTTCTACATCACCTCCTATTCTAATTCTCCTCCTCTTCTACTCCTTCTCTTTCTCTTCTACATCACCTCCTATTCTAATTCTCCTCCTCTTCTACTCCTTCTCTTTCTCTTCTACATCACCTCCTATTCTAATTCTCCTCCTATTCTACTCCTTCTCCTCCTCTTCTACATCACCTCCTATTCTAATTCTCCTCCTCTTCTACTCCTTCTCTTTCTCTTCTACATCACCTCCTATTCTAATTCTCCTCCTCTTCTACTCCTTCTCCTCCTCTTCTACATCACCTCCTATTCTAATTCTTCTCCTCTTCTACTCCTTCTCTTTCTCTTCTACATCACCTCCTATTCTAATTCTCCTCCTCTTCTACTCCTTCTCTTTCTCTTCTACATCACCTCCTATTCTAATTCTCCTCCTCTTCTACTCCTTCTCCTCCTCTTCTACATCACCTCCTATTCTAATTCTCCTCCTCTTCTACTCCTTCTCCTCCTCTTCTACATCACCTCCTATTCTAATTGTCCTCCCCTTCTACTCCTTCTCCTCCTCTTCTACATCACCTCCTATTCTAATTCTCCTCCTCTTCTACTCCTTCTCCTCCTCTTCTACATCACCTTCTTTTATTCTTCTACTCATAAACTTCTCCTCTCCTTTTCCTCTTCTTCTGCTTCTCCTAACCCTCTTCTTCTAATTCTTTATCTCCCCCCCCCACCCCCAGCTTCTGGGAACAGAGCTCTCTGTGTGTACAGAGCACACTGTGTGTACAGAGCTCACTGTGTGTACAGAGCTCACTGTGTGTACAGAGCTCACTGTGTGTACAGAGCTCACTGTGTGTACAGAGCACTAAACTCAGCAGCTTGGACAACAAGCAGAAAATGAGGAAACTGCCCACAAGGAACACTTTTCAGACACAGCCTCAAAGGTTCCTGCCGCCTATCCGCTATATTGACCGGAAGTCAGTCCACACTTATGGAGGGTAACCATTAATGTGAGTTAATAGTGTCGGTACAAATAGGTGAATTGTAGAGAGAATATTTTGAAATGTATTACAACCCTAAATTACGATACCATCGTAAAATTTACAGCATTAAAACACAAATCTTCAAAATTTGAGTTTGGTGTTATCAAGCATTCCCCACCTCTACGTATACATTCTTAATTACTTCTGATGATTCCCAACGTTGAATTTGTTTTTATTTATGAAGGACCCCCCTCCCCCATTTCGTGAAATATGATCTCGTATAATGCAACAACAACAACAACAACAACAACAACAAAAGGATAATTTTCAAGAAATTGGTCGTTTTTTCTTTTTCTTTTGCTGTGACTTAGGGAAATTTCCTCAGTCTTCGGCAGGCACCAAACTACCTATTGTGACTCGGGATACACAGGGAATAACGTTATATGGTCGCCGAACATACTGACAGACTTACGGCGACTTTACCGATAGACATTGTAACACGTCCGGGTCCAGCATCACGTCATAATTCAACCTAAGCCAGGAAATACAAGTCTCTGTGTTTCTTCCAATGTAAACACACAGCTGTGTGTCAAAAGTTAAGAGAAATTACTATTTTTAGAGCACCTAATGTTACATTTATGTGGTATTAATTTTAACTACGGTATCGTAAACAAGTTAGTCACAGATAGGTATCGTAATTAAGGATTTAAACTGAACAATGTTGGTTGGATACTCACGACGTACTCACGAGAATATCTGAAAGTTTCATCAGTGGAGTTTTAGAGCTGCTGAAATAGAAGAGCAAGCATCACATGTGAACTGACGGAAACAAGTGCAAACTGGCACATTATTTTCCAAAACTCTAAACACCAACAGGTTCTTAATCTGTGTTACTTGGGGTCCACTTTTCAAATTTAATCATTACTTGACATATACAACCTAGTGATATTTTTGTTTTCGTTCGTCAACCTCTGATGAAGTCCCTAGAGACTAGGAACTGAATTTTGCGTGTTAATCCGTTTTTCCCTGGCAGCCATGTGCACAGGGGTCCTTCGCCGCACAGTCAGGGGTGGTTGCAGCTGAGAGAAATCATAAATAAAAATCCCAGCTGATTCAGTCGGGATTTGAACCCACAACCGCTCTGTTTCTCCAATTTTTGGACAACCGAAATGAAATGTGTCAGAAGAATGACAGGAAACAGCTTAAGGGACAGAGTAAGAAACACCGACTTGAGGAAGAAACTCGAAATTGAACCAGCCATCGAATACATAAAGAAACAACAGATAAATTGGTTCGGCCACATAACAAGACAAAAAGAACTAACAATGACTCAAAGAGCCATAAACAAACGTTACGAAAACGCCAGATTAAGAGGAAGACCGAGAAAGAGATGGATAAAGGGAATGCTAGAGTCAATAGGAGGGATAATACCAGAAGAGGCCAACAGAAGAGCAAAGAATCGCAGATTGTATCTCCCCTCGACGCCAACGGCAGCAGAGGAAGGATATAAGGAAAAAAGAAGAACCACTCTGTCTCGAGGCCGGCGTCTTGTCTTGAGACCAACCGTCCCCCAACCTAGAGATATTATGGTGTTTAGTTAGATTCGTTCAGTTGATGGATCATACACTTTGGACTACTGACACGTCTATAGGTGCTCAGATCTCCTCCCGGACACTACGCTGCCACCCCGCAGCATAGCTGGAAGTTGTCAGCGACACACTGCTGATAGTTTGCGCCAGGATCGGTGAACCAGAACCATCCAGACCCTACTCCACCTCTCCATGGTGCCTCCAGTAATAGACTAACCTGTCTGGTCTGGCCAAGTGAGTAGGTATCATAGATGGACGATAAACCTGTACTCAAAAACGTTGTGCTGAAGTCGGATGTGTTGGGCCGAAAGACGCAAACATAACACAGTTATACTGCAAACCACAAAACAACACAGACACGCCCACTTAACGTCCTTTTTTCGTTCGCCAGCTTTTACCTCTGATGAAGTCCCTAGAGACTAGGAACTGAATTTTGCGTGTTAATCCATTTTTCCCTGGCAGCCGTGTGCACAGGGGTCCCTCGCCGCACAGGCAGATAACTCCGTCCTCGGAGGTACTCATATTTTTTCCTGTCCATGAGTAATTGACGTTTCAAGCCGGGCCTCGCTACTGAGACCAGGGGTGGTTGCCGGAGAGAAATCATAAATAAAAATCCGGTGTAGCCGGGATTTGAACCCACAACCTCTCTGTCTCGAGGCCGGCGTCTTGTCTCGAGACCAACACGTCCTTTTAAGGGCGGATGAAGAAAGAAGTGTATTCCTTTAGTCATCGGGCAAACACAGGAAAGCAAGATCTCTTTCCGACTATGCCTCTCACTGTGTAGAGACTGACGACTCCAGTTCTGTGTTGATTTGTTATTCGTCTGTGTCTCCCCGCGTAACGGTCCTTTTTGGCATCTCTAGTTTAGATCTGATGTTTGTGCAGTCAGAACATGTTGGTTAGGCCAGGAATGTTGAGATTTTCTCGTTTTTTTTTTCTTTTTGTAGAATGGTTCCACGGAAAATAATTGTCATAAACCTATTTGTAGTGGAAAGGTCCTGCTTAGTTCAAATAAAAGTCCTGGATAGTTGGTTTAAGGAAAAGACCTGGATAGTTCGTTTATGGAAAAGACCTTTATAGTAGGTTTATGGAAAAGATCTGGATAGTTGGTTGATGGAAAAGACCTGGATAGTTGGTTTATGGAAAAGACCTTTATAGTAGGTTTATGGAAAAGACCTGGATAGTTGGTTTAAGGAAAAGACCTGGATAGTAGATTCATGGAAAAGACCTGGATAGTTGGTTTATGGAAAAGACCTGGATAGTAGATTCATAGAAAAGACCTGGATAGTTCGTTTATGGAAAAGACATGGATAGTAGATTCATAGAAAAGACCTGGATAGTTCGTTTATGGAAAAGACCTGGATAGTTGGTTTATGGAAAAGACCTTTATAGTAGGTTTATGGAAAAGATCTGGATAGTTCGTTTATGGAAAAGATCTGGATAGTTCGTTTATGGAAAAGATCTGGATAGTAGGTTTATGGAAAAGATCTGGATAGTTGGTTTATGGAAAAGATCTGGATAGTTCGTTTATGGAAAAGATCTGGATAGTTCGTTTATGGAAAAGACCTGGATAGTTGGTTTATGGAAAAGACCTGGATAGTAGGTTTATGGAAAAGACCTGGATAGTTGGTTTATGGAAAAGATCTGGATAGTTCGTTTATGGAAAAGATCTGGATAGTTCGTTTATGGAAAAGATCTGGATAGTTCGTTTATGGAAAAGATCTGGATAGTTCGTTTATGGAAAAGACCTGGATAGTTGGTTTATGGAAAAGACCTGGATAGTAGGTTTATGGAAAAGATCTGGATAGTTGGTTTATGGAAAAGATCTGGATAGTTGGTTGATGGAAAAGATCTGGATAGTTGGTTTATGGAAAAGACCTGGATAGTTGGTTTATGGAAAAGACCTGGATAGTTGGTTTATGGAAAAGACCTGGATAGTTGGTTTATGGAAAAGACCTGGATAGTTCGTTTATGGAAAAGACCTGGATAGTTGGTTTATGGAAAAGACCTGGATAGTTGGTTTAAGGAAAAGATCTGGATAGTTGGTTTATGGAAAAGACCTTTATAGTAGGTTTATGGAAAAGATCTGGATAGTTGGTTGATGGAAAAGACCTTTATAGTTGGTTTATGGAAAAGACCTGGATAGTTGGTTTATGGAAAAGACCTTTATAGTAGGTTTATGGAAAAGATCTGGATAGTTGGTTGATGGAAAAGATCTGGATAGTTGGTTGATGGAAAAGATTTGGATAGTTGGTTTATGGAAAAGACCTGGATAGTTGGTTTATGGAAAAGATCTGGATAGTTGGTTTATGGAAAAGACCTGGATAGTTGGTTTATGGAAAAGATCTGGATAGTTAGTTTATGGAAAAGACCTGGATAGTTGGTTTATGGAAAAGATCTGGATAGTTGGTTTATGGAAAAGATCTGGATAGTTGGTTTATGGAAAAGATCTGGATAGTTGGTTTATGGAAAAGATCTGGATAGTTGGTTTATGGAAAAGCCCTCGTTAATTGGTTCGTGGAAAAGCCCTCGTTAATTAGTTCATGGAAAAGCCCTCGTTAATTGGTTCATGGAAAAGCCCTCGTTAATTAGTTCATGGAAAAACCCTCGTTAATTGGTTCACGAAAAAGCCCCCGTTAACTGGTTCATGGAAAAGCCCTCGTTAATTGGTTCATGGAAAAGCCCTAGTTAACTGGTTCATGGAAAAGTCATAGTTAATTGGTTCATGGAAAAGCCCTAGTTAATTAGTTCATGGAAAAGCCCTCGTTAATTGGTTAATGGAAAAGCCCTGATCAGTTAATTCATGGAACAATCCCTGGTTAGTCCTCTTGAGGCGATGAAGACACAACATAGAGTACAAGTTTAAAAAGTAAAGGATTTCCTTATCAGACCCGCCGTTGAAGTCACATTTCTAAACTTTGCGCAGGGATCGCAGTGTATATTGCCACAAATTGGTGCTCTAGGCGAGCCACTAAAAATCAACGAGGGAGCCGGTGCCAACTGTCGTTGCCTTTCTTATCAGTGTCTTTCTTAGTTATTGTTTAGGTCGGCCTCTTTTCCTTCTACAACATGTCTCCCACTAGAGAGATGATTTCATTTTATAGCTGGCCACAACAGAATGAGAAATCACATGTTCACCAAATTCAAAATAGGTACAACCAACCTATGCCACTGTACACTGGACAATATGACTACAAAACCTGTTCTACAGGATTGCCCCCAGTACACAGACCTGAGAAGAGCAATGTGGTCTACGCCCACCTTCCTGGAAGAGAAACTATATGGGGCAATCGATTTGCTTAAACAGACAGCTGACTTCATGTGAGAGTCTGGAATCCTATTCTGATTGAGTCTTGATCGCAGACAGAGAGAGAGAGAGAGAGAGAGAGAGAAAGAGAGAGAGAGAGAGAGAGAGAGAGAGAGAGAGAGTTCTTATTGCTATTTTTGTAGCGAATTGAAACGAATGAAAATATAACATATGGTTGTGAATCATGGACAATCTCGCAAACAGTAAGGCAAAAAATCGATTCATTCGGAACAAAATGCTACAGAAAATCCATCAAATACCGTGGATAATGAAAAAGAGCAATGAAGACATATTCAAAGATTTAAACATTAAATACAACTGATTTATGTACATCATTCTAGAGAGGAAATAAACATTCCATGGAAACGAAAGAAGACACAACGAGCTAGGAAAAACATATAATGGAAAGTATTTTTCCTTGGCTTCAGGGGCAGACCAAGAAGAGGGTGGTTTTAAGACGTTAAAGAAACATTGAGCATGACAACAGAAGGAGTGGAAGATCTGGTTAGAGACAGAGAGATTCTTTCGGCCTGGCTGTGGTGAATGCAACATTCTGTGGGGGGGGGGGGGATCTGGCTAGAGACAGAGATTCTTTCAGATGGGCTGTGGTGAATGCAACATTCTGGGGGGGGGGGAATCTGGCTAGAGACAGAGATTCTTTCAGATGGGCTGTGGTGAATGCAACATTCTGGGGGGGGGGGGGGGGGATCTGGCTAGAGACAGAGATTCTTTCAGATGGGCTGTGGTGAAGGCAACGTTCTGTGGGGGATTTGGCTAGAGACAGCGATTCTTTCAGACGGGCTGTGGTGAAGGCAACGTTCTGTGGGGGATTTGGCTAGAGACAGCGAGTCTTAAAGACAGGCTGTGGTGAATGCAATGTTCAGTGGGAGATCTGGCTAGAGACAGAGATTCTTTCAGATGGGCTGTGGTGAAGGCAACGTTCTGTGGGGGATTTGGCTAGAGACAGCGATTCTTTCAGACGGGCTGTGGTGAAGGCAACGTTCTGTGGGGGATTTGGCTAGAGACAGCGATTCTTTCAGACGGGCTGTGGTGAATGCAACGTTCTGTGGGGGATTTGTCTAGAGACAGCGAGTCTTAAAGACAGGCTGTGGTGAATGCAATGTTCAGTGGGAGATCTGGCTAGAGACAGAGATTCTTTCAGATGGGCTGTGGTGAAGGCAACGTTCTGTGGGGGATTTGGCTAGAGACAGCGATTCTTTCAGACGGGCTGTGGTGAAGGCAACGTTCTGTGGGGGATTTGGCTAGAGACAGCGATTCTTTCAGACGGGCTGTGGTGAATGCAACGTTCTGTGGGGGATTTGTCTAGAGACAGCGAGTCTTAAAGACAGGCTGTGGTGAATGCAATGTTCAGTGGGAGATCTGGCTAGAGACAGAGAGTCTTAAAGACAGGCTGTGGTGAATGCAATGTTCAGTGGGAGATCTGGCTAGAGACAGAGAGTCTTAAAGACAGGCTGTGGTGAATGCAATGTTCAGTGGGAGATCTGGCTAGAGACAGAGAGTCTTAAAGACAGGCTGTGGTGAATGCGATGTTCAGTGGGAGATCTGGCTAGAAACAGATATTCTTTCAGACTGACCGTGGTGAATGCAACATTCTGTGGGTGATCTGGCTAGAGACAGCGATTCTTTCAGATGGGCTGTGGTGAATGCAACATTCTGTGGAAGATCTGGCTAGAAACAGATATTCTTTCAGAATGACCGTGGTGAATGCAACATTCTGCAAGAGACATGCGATCTGCTGACGATGATGATAGAGAGTGAACATTCATGTCAGTTACTATAGAGGTACAACACTGTGAACTATGAAGTGAACACTTTCGTAAGAAATTACCCTGAGACTGAACATGGCTGATGGTATTTATACTCACGTGGAACCCATGGCAAGCTCGGACAGTTTTTTCATTGTAGATTTTGAGATACTGCAAATGAAAGAGCATGCACCGCACATGAAGTGACGCAAATTACTGCATTATTTTCTAGCATTTTAAACAGCAACGGTTCTCAGTCTGCAATACTTAGGGGTCCACTATTTCAATTTAATAATTTAGTGACGATTTAAAAATGGTGGCGAATGTTTTAGTACGGCCATCAATAGATTTACTAAGGCCTACGGGTTGGTAGGAAATTCATGGCAAACCGCCAACAAACGTGACGTGTTCAGCGCTGCGAGCAGGGGCGGTTGTGGGCAGAGATACGTCAGCTGTCTATATCTCTTAAAGCTCATTACGTCACACTAGTTGGAGGTTTTACCAGTTTTACTTTTGCCCGCGGGTCTTTGTAAATATATAGATGGCTATGGTTTTAGTGTCGGCACTGAAGAGGGTGTATCAAGCAGTGAATTTTGGTTAAATAGTTAGTCAGAAGGTTAGTTACTTTGTGAATTAGTTACTCATTTGGTTGGTTAGTTAGCGAGTTCGTTATATGGTTGGTTAGTTAGCGAGTTCGTTACATGGTTGGTTAGTTAGCGAGCTCGTTATATGGTTGGTTAGTTAGTGAGTTCGTTATATGGTTGGTTAGTTAGCGAGTTCGTTATATGGTTGGTTAGTTAGCGAGTTCGTTATATGGTTGGTTAGTTAGCGAGTTCGTTATATGGTTGGTTGGTTAGTTAGCGAGTTCGTTATATGGTTGGTTAGTTAGCGAGTTCGTTATATGGTAGGTTAGTTAGCGAGTTCGTTATATGGTTGGTTCGTTAGCGAGTTCGTTATATGGTTGGTTGGTTAGTTAGCGAGCTCGTAATATGGTTGGTTAGTTAACGAGTTCGTTATATGGTTGGTTAGTTAGCGAGCTCGTTATATGGTTGGTTAGTGAGTGAGTTCGTTATATGGTTGGTTAGTTAGCGAGCTCGTTATATGGTTGGTTAGTTAGCGAGTTCGTTATATGGTTGGTTAGTTAGCGAGTTCGTTATATGGTTGGTTAGTTAGCGAGCTCGTTATATGGTTGGTTAGTTAGCGAATTCGTTTTATGGTAGGTTAGTTAGCGAGTTCGTTATATGGTTGGTTAGTTAGCGAGTTCGTTATATGGTTGGTTAGTTAGCGAGTTCGTTATATGGTTGGTTAGTTAGCGAGTTCGTTATATGGTAGGTTAGTTAGCGAGTTCGTTATATGGTAGGTTAGTTAGCGAGTTCGTTATATGGTTGGTTAGTTAGCAAGTTCGTTATATGGTTGGTTAGTTAGCGAGTTCGTTATATGGTAGGTTAGTTAGTGAGTTCGTTATATGGTTGGTTAGTTAGCGAGTTCGTTATATGGTTGGTTAGTTAGCGAGTTCGTTATATGGTTGGTTAGTTAGCGAATTCGTTATATGGTAGGTTAGTTAACGAGTTCGTTATATGGTAGGTTAGTTAGCGAGTTCGTTATATGGTAGGTTAGCTAGCGAGTTCGTTATATGGTAGGTTAGTTAGCGAGTTCGTTATATGGTAGGTTAGTTAGCGAGTTCGTTATATGGTAGGTTAGTTAGCGAGTTCGTTATTTAGTTGGTTAGTTCGTTATTTAATTCATTATTTAGTTTGTTAATGAATTATTTAGTTATTAGTTATGGCTTGGCAGAAAGTCAACAACAGAAATGATAAATAACTGTCGAGATCAAAAGTTATGGAGAGATATGATCACCTCCGCCAGCAGGCATGGTACTTGATGATGATGATGATGTTAGATTAATAGAGAAATGTTGATAAGTAAAAGACCTGTGATTGGAAACAATTTGAGACTTTCTGGTGGTTCAATATTCAATTTTCAACAACAAAAGGTTGTAAACACCGCTTCTTGTAATTAATTCATCATCATCAAGTACCGGGCCTAGTGGCGTAGGTGATCATGTCTCTCCACAACATTCGATCTCGGCAGCTATTTATCATTTCTGTTGTTGACCTTCTGACAAGCCATTCTCTTAAGCTGTCTGGTATTTTTTCTCTTTGCTTCCTTCTATCTCTTCGTCCCTACATTTTCGCGGTTGTTACAATATATTCCAGTTGTTCTCTTCTCATTACATGGCCAAAAAATGATGATTGTTTCTTCCTAATATTGGAAATTAGCTCTCTTTTTGCTTTGACCTTTCTCAGAACCTCCTCATTACTTTTCTTAGCTGTCCATGGCACTCTCAACAATCTTCTGTAAAACCACATTTCTACAGACTCCAGTGATTTTCTTGTCTGTTGTCCTATTGTCCATGATTCGCTTCCGTATGTTAAGACTGGCTCTACGTAACATTTAAGAATTCTTTTTCTTGTTTCTATTGTCAAAAATGGATTGCATAGTATTTTCCTCATTTTTTAGAAAGCTGCTTTTGTCTGAGTCATTCTACATCTCACCTCTTTTGTACATCTTCCGTCTGAGGTTAACAAAGTTCCCAAATATTTAAATTCATTTATATGATTATAATGAAATAAATTAGAATGTCAAAATAGAAGCAGGTTGTCCGTTTTATTTTTCTGGAAAGACAAAACTGAACTAAAGTACCATTAAGTAATAGCCATGTATAGTGTAACCGGATATGCCAGACTTACGTGCTCTGTGCGGATTGAGGAATTTTACTCAGAGTCTCTTTCAGTTCTCTGAAATAGAAAACCATCCGGTATCATTTGGTTCGAAGAAATGCAAACTGGCACGTTGCTCTCTAGCTCTATAAATAGATTCTTGTCAAAGTAGTATACTTAGGGTTAATTTGTACAGTTTTATGTTGGCGCTATAGGTTACATTTATTGTAGTCTAAATTATTCAGCTAAATACCACCAAGCGCTGGTGCACCATACCAGTAACGTTTCTTATTCTTGTTTGTCTTCTTTCTACTTCTTCTTCTTCTTTTCTTGTTATTGTTGTTGTTGTTGTTCTTCTTCTTTTTGTTATTGTTGTTGTTCTTCTTCTTCCTTATCTGCTTCTTGTTCTTCTATATCTCTTCTTCTTCATCTTTTTGTCTTCTTCTTCTTTACCATCCCCTTCTTCTTCTTCTTTTCGTCTTTTTTCACTCTTCTTCTTCTTCTCCTTTTCCTTCTATTTCTTCCTCATTTTCATCATCGTCATCATCATCATGATCTTATAGTTCTTCTACCTCTTTTGTTCTTATTGTTGATCTTCTTCTTCTTCTTCTTCCTCTTCTTCTTCCTCTTCTTCTTCTTCTTCTTCTTCTTCTTCTTCTTCTTCTTCTTCTTCTCCTTTTATTTTCCTTCTTCTTTATCATCATCATCATCATCATCATCATCCCATAACTGTAGGGAATCATTGGGACACCACTGACATTCTTTGCCAACTTTTTTTCATTTCTCTCAAAATTCATCCATACTGTCGGACTCTGCAGCTGAGGACTCTCAATTCTGCGACATTATCTACCCATATCTTTCTTTGTAAACCTCTTCACCCTCATTTTAAAGTTCCCCACAGAGTGATCTTCGCCGGGTGAGACGATAGAGATACGTAGCCAAACATTTTCATTTAGCGTTTTTTTTTTTACAATAGTCAAAAGATCATCATGCACTCCGATTGCCTGTTGTGTGGTTATGGTTTTGGAAGGCCCGGTATCACTGCAAACGAATTAAAATCCATAACTGCTCGTGTCAATGGAATCATTCCGAATTACTATCTCATCTCCCAAATAAAGAAAGTTAGCTGTAATCCCCATCGTAGCAGTCTCAGCACACACCAAAACACATAAGGCGAAACCGCACAGAAAGTGAACACAGCCATTTGTTCTCCATCATACGATGTCATCATTCATCGTAAACAATCGGAATACCGAAACATGATAAAAACAGATGAAACGCACAGCTCACGGTGTGCACAGAGCACTTAACTCAGTAGCTCCTGCAACAAGCCGAACTTGAAATATAAGGAAACTGCAACAAGGAACACTTTTCAATTAACCAATCAACCCCAGTTACAATAATCAAGTAAACTACGACTTACTTTTATAATAAAGTAAGTTGCTACCCACTTTTATAATAAAGTAAATTGTGACCTACTTTTATAATAAAGTAAGTTGCTACCCACTTTTATAATAAAGTAAATTGTGACCTACTTTTATAATAAAGTAAGTTGTGACCCACTTTTATAATAAAGCAAGTTGTCATTCACTTTTATAATAAAGTAAGTTGTGATCCACTTTTATAATAAAGTAAGTTGCTACCCACTTTTATAATAAAGTAAATTGTGACCTACTTTTATAATAAAGTAAGTTGTGACCCACTTTTATAATAAAGCAAGTTGTCATTCACTTTTATAATAAAGTAAGTTGTGACCCACTTTTATAATAAAGTAAGTTGTGACCCACTTTTATAATAAAGCAAGTTGTCATTCACTTTTATAATAAAGTAAGTTGTGATCCACTTTTATAATAAAGTAAGTTGTGACCCACTTTTATAATAAAGCAAGTTGTCATTCATTTTTATAATAAAGCAAGTTGTCATTCACTTTTATAATAAAGTAAGTTGTGATCCACTTTTATAATAAAGTAAGTTGTCATTCACTTTTATAATAAAGTAAGTTGTGATCCACTTTTATAATAAAGTAAGTTGTGACCCACTTTGATAATAAAGCAAGTTGTCATTCACTTTTATAATAAAGTAAGTTGTGATCCACTTTTATAATAAAGTAAGTTGTGATCCGCTTTTATAATAAGTAAGTTGTGACCCACTTTTATGATAAAGTAAGTTTTGACCTACTTTTATAATAAAATAAGTTGTGATCCACTTTTATAATAAGTTGTGATCCACTTTTATAATAAAGTAAGTTGTGATCCACTTTTATAATAAGTTGTGATCCACTTTTATAATAAAGTAAGTTGTGATCCACTGTTATAATAAAGTAAGTTGTGATCTACTTTTATAATAAGTAAGTTGTGATCCACTTTTATAATAAAGTAAGTTGTGACCCACTTTTATAATAAAGTAAGTTGTGACCCACTTTTATAATAAAGTAAGCTGAGACCCACTTTTATAATAATGAAATAAGTTGTGACCCACTTTTATAATAAAGTAAATTGTGACCCACTTTTATAATAAAGTAAGTTGCGATCCACTTTTATAATAAAGTAAGTTGAGACCCTCTTTTATTATAAAGTATGTTGTGACCCACTTTTATAATAAAGTATGTTGTGACCCTCTTTTATAATAAAGTAAGTTGTGATCCACTTTTATAATAAAGTAAGTTGTGACCGACTTTTACAATAGAGCAAGTTGTGACTCTCTTTTACAAAAGTCAAGTAAGTTGTGACTCTCTTTTACAAAAGTCAAGCAAGTTGTGACTCTTTTACAAAAGTCAAGTAAGTTGTGACTCACTTTTACAATAGTCAAGTAAATTGTGACCCACTTTAACAATAGTCAAGTAAATTGTGACCCACTTTAACAATAGTCAAGTAAATTGTGACCAACTTTAACAATAGTCAAGTAAATTGTGACCCACTTTAACAATAGTCAAGTAAATTGTGACCCACTTTTACAATAGTCAAGTAAGTTGTGACCCACTTTAACAATAGTCAAGTAAGTTGTGACCCACTTCATTTTTGTAAAAGTAAGTTGTGACCCTCTTTAATTTTTTCCCCTAGGGATTACAAAATGGGCTGTCGTGTAATATTCTCAGTTGGCTTCCGCAGTGTGTGTTTTCTCCAGCACCATCGTCTTCATTGTGTCTTTATCCACTGGTATTTGACTTGTACTTTCCCATAATTTTACATTATTTGTCCCGCAATTTCCATCCTTTTATTCTGCACACGCACCCATTGATGAATGTCTGTATCTTCGTGATTGTCATTTTTTTTGGGTTCCCCTCCATGTTTCACAGCCATATAGTAGGGAATGATTCAACATTGGAGTTGGACAGTTTTAATATTTGTATTGATGTAATAACCATGAAATAAGCAACAACCATTGAGAACTCACATCAGTTTTAATGAGCTTTTCATAGCCTCCAATCTCGGATTCACATCTTCATGAGAACTCGTGCTGTCTTCGTCATTTGCCTAGTGGAGAATAAAGGTCAAGGTCAAGTACGAGACTTGAATCGACGTCTTAGCACGCGAGTTTCCACCCACATGTTCCCCACCGCCTATCGAGAAGTGTTCTGAGACTTCTGGATAGTGTCGCTTCAAGCACCGAGAACTCACGATGCGAGGCGGCATTCCTCACATTCACAGAGTATTACCCTGGTATCCATTTCTGCCAACGGCTGGGTCGACCGCGGGAGTATTTTTTTCACGATGCGAGGCGGCATTCCTCACATTCACAGAGTATTACCCTGGTATCCATGTCTGCCAACGGCTGGGTCGACCGCGGGAGTATTTTTTCCCCCAACCACGAGTACAACTCACACTGCTCCCAGCGGGAATCGAACACGGGTTGTCCGAACGTCGGTAGCCCCAGTCGGGTGGTTTTCCCAACAAGGCTACCGACATCCTAAAAGGTGGAGGCGGGGAATACACGAGGGAAGTCAGTCTCAAATGTCGATGTTACAGGAAGGAGCATGTAACGAGGCTAGCGAATAATTTCAGGGAAAGAAGAATGTTTACAGCAATCGGGGGAAAAAAAAATAATCAACAAACAGAAAAGGAAAAAAAAAAAAAGAATACTCGACAACCCCGTAGAAGGATTGAAGACGTACTCCTCGACACAGCGCATTGCCACGAGAAACAAACGCTTGAGAACACGGCCAACTAAGCTATCCAAAAGAACGTAGCTATCATTGGCAATGTCTTTCACTCATGTGTACTCATGACTATAGCATAAGGTTACGATTAAAACTCGGGAATAAATTGTGTATCTGTATTTTCCTGTTACGTATGCGTGTGAAAGCTGGAAAACAACAAGAGATATAGAAATAAAGTTGAATGCATTCGGAAATAAATGTCTAAGGAAAATACTTGGTATAGTGTGGAACGAATTCAAAACAAACGAGGAAATTAGAGAAATCGCCAATCAACCACTAATATCTTCAGTAATAAAGAAAAGACGATGGTCATATGTTGGACATGTGATGAGAAGAGATAATAACCGAATAACAAAGCAAGTCCTCATGTGGGAAACAACAGGTAAGAGGAAAAGATGAAGACCCAGGGAGACACTGAGAAGAACATTGATCAGAGAGGCAAGAGCAGCAGGAATCGGGTCCCTCAATGAGAAAGAATCACTTGCACAGAACAGAGACAGATGGCGAGATTTGATAAAAGATCTTTACAAGGATTGAAAACTGCTAGAATAAAAATGTAGAAAAGATAAAAAGAGTATCTGGGTCTATGCCCTATGGGCCGGCTACGGCTGGAAAGGTCAATAGATAGATTTTCCTATTAAAACGAGAACCTCTCGGATAGAGTAAAGCTGAATACATACCTCTTTCCTTGAAATAATTCGCTGATCTACCACCTCGGAAGTTTTTCTTTATAATAATATAATATTTATTACAAGTGAAGTTTTCCTTTATAATAATATAATATTTATTTATTACAAGTGAAGTTTTCCTTTATAATAATATAATATTTATTTATTACAAGTGAAGTTTTCCTTTATAATAATATAATATTTATTTATTACAAGTGAAGTTTTCCTTTATAATAATATAATATTTATTTATTACAAGTGAAGTTTTCCTTTATATAATATAATATTTATTTATTACAAGTGAAGTTTTCCTTTATAATAATATAATATTTATTTATTACAAGTGAAGTTTTCCTTTATAATAATATACTATTTATTTATTACAAGTGAAGTTTTCCTTTATAATAATATAATATTTATTACAAGTGAAGTTTTCCTTTATAATAATATAATATTTATTTATTACAAGTGAAGTTTTCCTTTATAATAATATAATATTTATTACAAGTGAAGTTTTCCTTTATAATAATATAATATTTATTTATTACAAGTGAAGTTTTCCTTTATAATAATATTTATTTATTACTGTTTGTAACAGAGTTACCGGCGCTTGTTAATTCCTTCTTTACACATCACCTGTTAAGTGGTCGTAAACGCGCTGTTGTTTTTACTAATTACACCTTTCGGTACATCACATTCTTAAGTACGAGTTGATTATTTTTACTATCTATCTATCTGTTTGTCTGTCTGTCTGTTTGCCTGCCTGCCTGCCTGTCATCCTGCCTGTCTGTCTGTCTGTCTATCTATCTATCTATTGACCTTTCGAGCCGTAGCCGGCCCATAGGGCGTAGACCAAGATACTCCTTCTCTTATCTAAATTTTTATTCTAGCTGTTTTTAATTCTTTTAAAGATATTTTATCAAATCTCGCCACTTGTTTCTGTTCTGTGCAAGCAGCCCTATCTCATTGAGGGAGCCGATTCCTGCTGCTTTTGCCTCTCTCAACAATGTTCTTCTCAGTGTCTCCCTGGGTGTTCCTCTTTTCCTCTTACCTGTTGTTTCCCACATGAGGGCTTCCTTTGCTATTCGGTTATTTTTACTACTTAACGATTTTCCGGTCAGCGTCCATGATGGCACACCCTTTTGACATTTAACAGCCAATGATTCTTTAACTTGCGCAGGGCAAACACGAGGTCTCCTGTTTTTCGACGTTAACCGACCGTTACATGAAATAATCACTAATTCGAAGGGATCATTTACATCGATGTGTGGCAGGGTTTGAACCGGAGACCTTCAAGTCAAAAAGCCGACGCTTACTTTTAGATAATCCAGAACAACGAATATAAAAATTAATCATCTGTAACCGATTGAGAAGAGGCAAGGCGCCTGACAGCAACAAAGCTAGAATGTCCATGTTTCTGTACTATACAAGAATGTCGAGAAGATGTAACATTTTGGTATTCTTAGTTTTAGCCCTGGTGTTATTTGTTTTGATATTAGTATATTTTTCCATAGGGAGCCGCGTTGGCTCAGTGGTTAGTGAACAGGATTACAAAGGATAAAGAGGTCGTGTTCGACTTGACCGACGGCTTCCGGGTTCACCCAGCCTTAAATGGGTACCTGATTATTTAAAATGGGAAAAGAAAGCGGCACGGGCGTAACACCGACCACATTACCCCAAGAATCTTGTGCCGAAGATCTTTTAAAATGAAGGGTCACTAACACCGTATTCCCTATACGTC
>JAVIAB010000026.1:23173920-23228920 GCA_032433765.1 Megaustenia siamemsis | reverse complement strand
GGATGGATGGATGGATGGAAAGCACAATAGAAATCACATAGCTACACAACACTACACTATTCAGCCAACATATAAATCTGCAGAACTCCCTCAACACAGAAACAACACAAACAGATAAGATCAACAATAAACAGATGTAACCCACCACAGAAGTTTTCAAACTGGCCTGACTATTGAAGTAAGTGTTCATGGTAACGGACATAATTCTTGAGAAGTCCCTGTTTGATTCTAGCAGGGCAAATTCGCCGGCATGTTCAACATATTCTTTCAAAGCAAGAAACTGTATTTTTGTAAAAAATGATTCAGCCATGAATGAAACATCAATAATTGTACCTTCTGAAATTAGCACACATCAGAAATAAATACAAGAATAGTTAATTAGTTAGCTAGCTTCTTGGTAGTTAGCTATTTAGTAAGTCAGCTAGTTGGTTAGTCAATTAGTTATTAGTTAGCTAGATAGTTAACTATCTAGCTAGTTAGTTAGTTATCTAGTTAGTTATCTAGTGAGATAGTTAGTTATCTAGTTAGTTACTTAGGTATCTAGTTAGTTAATTAGTTATCTAGTTAGTTAATTAGTTAGCTAGTTAGTAAATTAGTTATCTAGTTAGTTAATTAGTTATCTAGTTAGTTAATTAGTATGTAATTAGTTAGTTAGTTAGTTAATTAGTTATCTAGTTAGTTAGTTATCTAGTTAGTTAATTAGTTATCTAGTTAGTTAATTATTATGTAATTAGTTAGTTAGTTAGTTAATTAGTTATCTAGTTAGTTAATTAGTTATCTAGTTAGTTAGTTAGTTATCTAGTTAGTTAATTAGTTATCTAGTTAGTTAATTAGTTATCTAGTTAGTTAATTAGTTATCTAGTTAGTTAATTAGTTATCTAGTTAGTTAATTAGTTATCTAGTTAGTTAATTAGTTATCTAGTTAGTTAATTAGTTATCTAGTTAGTTAGTTATCTAGTTAGTGAATTAGTTATCTAGTTAGTTAATTGGTTAATTAGTTTTCTAGTTAGTTAATTAGTTATCTAGTTAGTTAGTTATCTAGTTAGTTAATTAGTATGTAATTAGTTAACTAGTTAGTTAATTAATTTTCTAGTTAGGTTAATTAGTAATCTAGTTAATTAGTTATCTAGTTAGTTAATTAGTATGTAATTAGATAGCTAGTTAGTTAATTAGTTTTCTAGTTAGTTAATTAGTTATCTAGTTAGTTAATTAGTATGTAATTAGTTAGCTAGTAAGGTAATTAGTTATCTAGTTAGTTAATTAGTTATCTAGTTAATTAGTTATCTAGTTAGTTAATTAGTATGTAATTAGTTAGCTAGGTAGTTAATTAGTTATCTAGTTAGTTAATTAGTATGTAATTAGTTATCTAGTTAGTTAATTACTTATCTAGTTATTTAGTTAGTATGTAAGTAGTTAGCTAGTTAGTTAATTAGTTATCTTGTTAGTTAATTACTAATCTAGTTATTTAGTTAATATGTAAGTAGTTATCTAGTTAGTTTATTAGTTATCTTGTTAGTTAATTAGTATGTAATTAGTTATCTTGTTAGTTAATTAGTTGTCTAGTTAGTTAGTATATAGATAGTTAATTATTATGTAATTAGTTAGCTAGTTAGTTAATTAGTTATCTAGTTAGTTAATTAGTTATCTAGTTAGTTAATTAGTATGTAATTAGTTAGCTAGTTAGTTAATTAGTTTTCTAGTTAGTTAATTAGTTATCTAGTTAGTTAATTAGTATATAATTAGTTAGCTAGTTAGTTAATTAGTTTTCTAGTTAGTTAATTAGTTATCTAGTTAGTTAATTAGTATGTAATTAGTTAGCTAGTTAGTTAATTAGTTTTCTAGTTAGTTAATTAGTTATCTAGTTAGTTAGTTATCTAGTTAGTTAATTAGTTATCTAGTTAGTTAATTAGTTATCTAGTTAGTTAATTAGTTATCTAGTTAGTTAATTAGTTATCTAGTTAGTTAATTAGTTAGCTAGTTAGTCAGCAAGTCAGTTAATAAGTTAGGTAGTCATTTAGTAATTAGCAACTTTGCTAGATAAGTTAGCTAGTAAGTTAGGCACTTAATTATTTAGTAATTAGCTAGTTAGTTTGTAGCTAATTAGTTAGTAATTAATTAGTTAATTAGTTAGCTAGTTAATTAACTAGTTAGTTAGTTGGTTAGGTAGTTAATCAATTTGTAATTAGTGAGTAATTAGTTAATCTATTAGATACAATTTGGGAGAGGGAAGAAATACCTAAAGACTGGAAAGAAGGTTATATGATCAAACTACCAAAGAAAGGAAGTTTACAGGAGTGCACAAATTATAGGGGAATTATGCTACTATCGGTGCCAGGAAAAATATTAAGCAGAATCATTCTGGAGAGACTAAAAGAGGCCATAGAGAAACATTTGAGAGATGAACAAGCAGGTTTTAGGAAGAACAGATCATGTGCAGATCAAATAACTACTCTACGTGTAATAGTTGAACAAAGTCTAGGACTAAAATCCCCACTTTATATTGGATTCATAGATTACGAAAAGGTATTTGATAGTTTAGACAGAAAAATGCTTTGGAAGTTGCTGAGTCATTACGGAATCCCCATAAAGTTTATTAACCTGATAAAAACAATGTATGAAGGAACGAAATGTAGTGTGGTGCATGAAGGACAGCTTACAGAAGCATTTGAAATAAGAACAGGAGTAAGGCAGGGATGCCTTTTATCTCCATTTCTCTTTCTACTGGCCATAGATTGGATTATGAAAATAACTCAAAACCACAGAAATGGGATCCAGTGGTCACTGACCAAACAACTTGATGATTTAGACTTTGCTGATGACATAGCTCTCCTATCACACAGCCATCAACAGATGCAGGATAAAATGAGCATACTTGATGAGAGTTCACAACAGCTAGGACTGAAGATTAATAGAGATAAGACCAACATTATGAGAATTAATGCAGTTAGCAATAACCAAATAAAACTAGGAGAAATACCTCTACTAGACGTACAATCTTACATATATCTGGGCAGTAATATAGATAAAGTGGGAGGAACAGAAAATGATACCAAAATAGGGATATCAAAAGCAAGAGGAGCTTTTGTTGCACTGGAAAACATATGGAAGTCAAAGAAATTAGGTTAAATAAAAAAATTAAAATTTTCAACTCAAATGTTAAGTCGGTCCTATTATATGGCTGTGAAACATGGAGAACAACAAAATTGACAATCATGAAGATACAGACTTTCATTAATGGATGCTTGCGCAGAATAAAGGGATGGAAATGGCAGGACAAAATCACTAACGTGGAATTATGGAAATGTACCAGTCAAATACCATTGGATAAAGAGATACAGCGAAGACGATGGCGCTGGATAGGACACACACTACGGAAGCCGAGTGAGAGTAATACACAACAGGCCCTTTTTTTGGAATCCCCAGGGGAAAAGACAAATAGGAAGACCAAGGAATTCTTGGAGAAGACAGATAGAAGCAGAGATGAAGATGATGGGGAAGACATTGAATGATCTTAAAAGAATGGCAAGAAACAGAACGATTTGGAAAGTGTTTGTTGAAGACCTATGCTCCACAGGGAGCTGAAAGGTAGTAGAGTAATAGGTTAATAAGTTAGTCAGTTAGTTAAATAGTTAGTCAGTTAGTTAGCTAGTTATTTAGTCAGTTAGTTAGCTAGTTAGTTAGTCAGTTAGTTAGTTAGTTAGTCAGTTAGTAAGCTAGTTAGTTAGTCAGTTAGTTGAATAGTTAATTAGTTAGTAATTAGTAGCCCTCCTAAATTACTTAGGCTGATAATTTCCTTCCATGAAGACATGAATGGCAAAGTCCATTTTGATGGGAGTCCATCAGAGAATTTCAAAGTCAACAAAGGAGTGAAACAGGGATGTGTCCTCGCCCCCACCCTTTTTGGTATATTTTTTGCTGCCCTCCTAAATTACGCCTTCGAAAACAGCTCAGGAGATATTTACATTCGCACTAGACCAGATGGCTCACTGTTCAACCTAGCACGACTAAGAGCAAAAACCAAAACAAATGTTGCCCTACTTAAAGAATTTTTATTTGCTGACGATGCAGCCCTAGTCGCTCATAGTGAGGCCACCCTACAGTCGCTGATCAACAACCTGGATAAAGCATGCGACCTTTTTTCACTGTCAATTAATGTTCAGAAGACAGTAATACTAAATCAAGGTGACTTCAAACCTATATCTATTACTCTAAAAGACTGCCCACTAGAATCAGTACAGAAATTTACATATCTTGGATCCACAGTTACGCAAACCATCTCTCTTGATGAAGAAATAAACTGTCGAATTGGTAAGGCAGCTACGACCTTCGGCAAACTCACAAAAAGGGCATGGAACAACACGAAACTAACTCAAAAGACTAAACTCTTAATATATCAAACTTGTGTGCTTAGCACACTACTATATGGATCCGAAACCTGGACAACATACTCAAACCAGGAAAAAAGACTAAATGTCTTCCACATGCGATGTCTCCGCAAAATAATGCACATCAAATGGCAGGACAAAATAACCAACTTAACTGTCCTGCAACGTGCTAAGACCCTAACAATCAAGTCGATGCTCAGAAGTCGAAGGCTAAGATGGCTGGGGCATGTCCAACGGATGGAAGAAAAACGCATTCCTAGGCAAATACTATATGGCGAGCTAAAACACGGAAAACGACAAATCGGCAGACCTAAACTACGATATAGAGATATCTGCAAATCATCTCTGAAAGACTTCTCCATCTGTGAAAACGACTGGCAACATCTGGCAAGTGATCGCACATCATGGAGAGCATGTATAAGGAACGGTATAACAACATTTGAGACTGTTCTAAGACAGGAATTAGAAGAGAAGAGACTCATGAAAAAGGATGGTAAACCCTGTGGATCAGCGAGCCTGACCTGTTCATTATGTGACCGCGTGTGTTTGTCAAACATTGGTAGAATTAGCCACGAGAGAAGCTGTTCGGCAAAAACAATACCTCAAAAAAATACGCAATAGCCTCCACTAGACCGTCTGACAAGACGAAAAGGGCCATATAATTAGTAGCTAATTAGTTAGCTAATTAGTTAGTAAGTTAATTAGCTATTTAATTAGCTAGTTAGTTGATTAGTTAGTTAGCTAGTTAGTTAATTAGAAATTAGTAGTTAGCTATTTAATTAGCTAATTATTTAGTTAGTTAGTCAGCTATTTAATTAGCATAGTTAGTTAGTTAGTTAGATAATTAGTTAGTTTGTTAGTCAGCTATTTAATTAGCTAGTTAGTTAGCTAGTCAGCTATTTAATTAGCTAGTTAGTTAGCTAGTCAGCTATTTAATTAGCTAGTTAGTTAGCTAGTCAGCTATTTAATTAGCTAGTTAGTTAGCTAGTCAGCTATTTAATTATCTAGTTAGTTAGCTAGTCAGCTATTTAATTAGCTAATCAGTTAGTTAGCTAGTCAGCTATTTAATTAGCTAGTCAGTTATTTAGCTAGTCAGCTATTTAATTAGCTAGTTAGTTAGTTAGCTAGTCAGCTATTTAATTAGCTAGTTAGTTAGTTAGCTAGTCAGCTATTTAATTAGCTAGTCAGTTAGTTAGCTAGTCAGCTATTTAATTAGCTAGTTAGGAGCTGATATAACTTTTCTGTTTTCTTTTTACTTTCTCCACTACCTTTTTTTAAAATCTGCTCCCCCCCCCCCCTCCCACCTCTCCTTCCCCCTTTCAGTATTTAGCCTCGTCATTATCATTGCGCGATTTCCCCATACAGGACGTAGAGATGTTTTATATTAACATATATATGGCATAGTCAGATGTGCATACACATATGGTTATGGAAGGCCCCGGTATCACCGCAGACGAATCAAAATCCATAATTCCTCAACCGCCCGTGCCAGTGGAATCATCCGAATTAATATCTCATCTCCCAAACAAAGAAAGGTAGCTGTAGCCTCCATCATAGCAGTCTCAGCACACGCCAAAAGACATAAATCGAAACCGCACAGAAAGTGAACACAGCCATCTGTTCTCCATCATACGATATCATCATTCATCGTAACCAATCGGAATATCGAAACACGATCAAAACAGATGAGACACACAGCTCACGGTGTGCACAGAGCACTTAACTCAGTAGCTCCTGCAACAAGCCGGACTTGGAATATGAGAAAACTGCAACAAGGAACACTTTTCAGACACACACATTCTCCAACACAGTCTACCTAGAGTAAACACCCATCTATAGGAGTATTTATCTTTATGCACCGACCAAAGTTGTTGGTTCTTAAGAGTATTATAAAATAATCAAGCATAAAGACAGAAGTAATGGTAACAACAAAGAAAAAGACATCACCGCAGTGCAAAATAAAGACAAGTGGAACAATAGTAAAACAGGTAAATGAATTTAAATATTTGGGAACTTTGTTAACCTCAGACGGAAGATGTACAACAGAGGTGAGATGCAGAATGGCTCAGGCAAAAGCAGCTTCCCAGAAAATTAGGAAGATACTATGCAATCCATTTTTGACAATAGAAACAAGAAAAAGAGTTCTTAAATGTTATGTAGAGCCAGTCTTAACATATGGATGTGAATCATGGACAATAGTACAACAGACAAGAAAATCACTGGAGTCTGTAGAAATGTGGTTATACAGAAGAATGTTGAGAATACCATGGACAACTAAGAAGAGTAATGAAAATGTTCTGAAAGAGGCCAAAGCAAAAAGAGAGCTAATTTCCAATATTAGGAAGAAACAATCATCATTTTTTGGCCATGTAATGAGAAGAGAATAACTGGAAGATATTGTAACAACTGGAAAAATTGAGGGACGAAGAGATAGAGGAAAGCAAAGAGAAAAAATACCAGACAGCTTAAGAGAATGGCTTGTCAGAAGGTCAACAACAGAAATGATAAATAACTGTCGAGATCAAAAGTTATGGAGAGACATGATCACCTACGCCAGCAGGCCTGGTACATGATGATGGTGATGATGAACATATTCAACTTTTCCGCAAGAAGATCACTGCACTCATTTAATAGGGAGCCGCGATAGCTCAGTGGTTAATGAACTAGGCTACAAAGGACAAGAGATCGAGTTCGATCATGATCGATGGCTTCCGGGTTCACCCAGCCTTAAATGGGTATATGGATTTTTTGGGGGGAAAGTAAAGCGGAACGGGCCTAATACCGATCACATTACCTAAAAAATCCTGTGCCGAAGGTGTGTAACAATTATGGTCACTAACACCATATTCCCTATACGGCACTTGGCGTGACGGGGCTCATTACTTTTTAACCTCCACTTATTTATTGCACGATTATCTCCTTTTTGATTATTTACTACAACAGTAAATGCACGACACACAACAACACAATAAACCACACCACCATACGCTACACTACACCACCACACTATACCACACTATACCACACTACTTACACTATACTACATTGCAATACAGTACAATACTACCACAGCACATTACACTACAACACACAATACTACACTATACGCTATCGTACCCTACCACACTACAAAACACCACACCACACCACACTACACTACACTACACCACACCACACTACACCACACTACACCACACCATACTACACTACACTACACCACACCACACCACACGACACCAGACCACACCACACCACACCGCACTATACTACACTACACCACACCACACCACACTTCACCACACCACACCACACTACACTACACTACACTACACTACACTACAACATACCACACTACACCACACCACACCACACCACACCACACTACACTACACTACACTACACGACACGACACTACACCACACCATACTACACTACACCGCACCACACCACACCACACTACATTACACGACACGACACCACACCACACCACACCACACCATACTACACTACACTACACCACACCACACCACGCTACATTACACGACACGACACTACAACATACCACACTACACCACACCACACCACACTACACTACACCACACCACACTACACTACAACACACCACACCACACTACGCTACACCACACCACACTACACCACACCACACTACAGTACAACATACCACACTACACTACACCACACCACATCACACTACACTACACCACACCACACTACACTACACAACACCACACCACACTACACTACAACATACCACACTACACCACACCACACCACACTACACTACACGACACGACACCACACCACACCAACCACACCGCACTACACTACACTACACTACACTACACTACACTACACTACACTACACCACACCACACAACACCACACCACACCACACCACACTACACTATACTACACTACACTACACTATACTACAACACGCAAAACCACACCACACCACAACATACCACACACTACACTACACTACATTACACTACACTACAACACACAAAACCACACACTACACTACACTACACAAAACCACACCACACCACACTACATTACACTATACACCACATCACACCACACCACACTACACTACACTACACAAAACCACACCACACCACACCACACTACATTACACTATACACTACACTACACCACACTACACGACACCTACGCTACGCTAAACTACACTACACTACACTACACTACACTACACTACACTACACTACACTACACTACACTACACTACACTACACTACACTACACTATATATAAGTTATGTTATATTATACTACTTATTTTATTGTATTGTATTGTATTGTATTGTACTGTAATGTATTGTATTGTATTGTATTGTATTGTATTGTATTGTATTGTATTGTATTGTATTGTATTGTATTGTATTGTTCCATTTGCTAAATTAAAGGTTTCAGGTTTTGAAAAACCATCGAACTAAATGAGGACATAACAAACATTGATTAGTTCCCAATTTGCTGCTTAAATTATTAGTCCAACATACCTGGGGGTATCCTTCGGCTACAACGGTTTCTTGGTAGTCCCTGGGTAGTGTCTTAAATATCTCCTTGATCTTCTCCTGATATTCTTAATGGACAAACAAGATATGTGACAAGGTCTTAACAAAAAGGAAGATAACAATGTAGGTCAGTCATATCTCCTTCTTTGTTCCATACCTGTGGAGGTCATTGGGGCACCACTAACAGACGTTATCAAACTGGAGGTCAATGGGACACCAACGATAGACTTCATCAAACTGGAGGTCATTGGGGAACCACTGATAGACTTCATCAAACTGGAGGTCATTGGGGAACCACTGATAGACTTCATCAAACTGGAGGTCATTGGGTCACCACTGATAGACGTCATCAAACTGGAGGTCATTGGGGAACCACTGATAGACTTCATCAAACTGGAGGTCATTGGGGAACCACCGATAGACTTCATCAAACTGGAGGTCATTGGGGCACCACTGATAGACTTATCCAAACTGGAGGTCATTGGGTCACCACTGATAGACTTCATCAAACTGGAGGTCATTGGGTCACCACTGATAGACTTCATCAAACTGGAGGTCATTGGGTCACCACTGATAGACTTCATCAAACTGGAGGTCATTGGGTCACCACTGATAGACTTCATCAAACTGGAGGTCATTGGGTCACCACTGATAGACGTCATCAAACTGGAGGTCATTGGGTCACCACTGATAGACTTCATCAAACTGGAGGTCATTGGGTCACCACTGATAGACTTCATCAAACTGGAGGTCATTGGGGCACCACTGATGGACTTCATTAACCTGGAGGTCATTGGGTCATCACTGATAGACTTCATCAAACTGGAGGTCATTGGGGAACCACTGATAGACTTCATCAAACTGGAGGTGTTTGGGGCACCACAGATAGACTTCATCAAACTGGAGGTGTTTGGGGCACCACTGATAGACTTCATCAAACTGGAGGTCATTGGGGCACCACTGATAGACTTCATCAAACTGGAGGTGATTGGGGCACCACAGATAGACTTCATCAAACTGGAGGTCATTGGGGCACCACTGATAGACTTTATCAAACTGGAGGTCATTAGGCCACCAATGATAGACTTCATCAAACTGGAGGTCATTGGGGCACCACTGATAGACTTTATCAAACTGGAGGTCATTAGGGCACCACTGATAGACTTCATCAAACTGGAGGTCATTGGGGCACCACTGATAGACTTCATCAAACTGGAGGTCATTGGGGCACCACTGATAGACTTTATCAAACTGGAGGTCATTAGGCCACCACTGATAGACTTCATCAAACTGGAGGTCATTGGGGCACCACTGATAGACTTTATCAAACTGGAGGTCATTGTGGCACCACTGATGGACTTCATTAACCTGGAGGTCATTGGGGCACCACTGATAGACTTCATCAAACTGGAGGTCATTGGGGCACCACTGATAGTCTTCATCAAACTGGAGGTCATTGGGGCACCACTGATAGACTTCATCAACCTGGAGGTCATTGGGGCACCACTGATAGACTTCATCAACCTGGAGGTCATTGGGGCACCACTGATAGACTTCATCAACCTGGAGGTCATTGGGGCACCACCGATAGACTTTATTAACCTGGAGGTAATTGGGGCACCACTGATAAACGTCTTCAACCTGGAGGTCATTGGGATACCACTGATAGACTTCATCAAACAGGAGGTCATTGGGGCACCATTGATAGATTTTATCAAACTGGAGATCATTGGGGCACCACTGACAGACTACATCAACCTGAAGGTCATTGGGGCACCACTGATAGACTTCATCAACCTGCATGTCATTGGGGCACCACAGACAGATGTCATCAACCTGGAGGTCATTGGGGCACCACTGATAGACTTCATCAACCTGGAGGTGATTGGGGCACCACAGACAGATGTCATCAAACTGTAGGTCATTGGGGCACCACTAACAGACGACATCAACCTGGAGGTCATTGGGGCACCTTTGGTATACTTAATTAACCTGCATGTCATTGGGGCACCACAGACAGACGTCTTCAACCTAGAGGTCATTGGGGCACCACTGATAGACTTTATCAAACTGGAGGTCATTGGGGCACCACTGATGGACTTCATCAACCTGGAGGTCATTGGGCACAACTGATATATGTCATCAAACTGGAGGTCATTGGGGCACCACTGATAAACTTCATCAAACTGGATGTCATTGGAGAACCACTGATAGACTTCATCAAACTGGAGGTGTTTGGGGCACCACTGATTGACTTCATCAAACTGGAGGTCATTGGGGCACCACTGATAGACTTCATCAAACTGGAGGTGTTTGGGGCACCACTGATTGACTTCATCAAACTGGATGTCATTGGAGAACCACTGATAGACTTCATCAAACTGGAGGTGTTTGGGGCACCACTGATTGACTTCATCAAACTGGAGGTCATTGGGGCACCAGTGATTGACTTCATCAAACTGGAGGTGTTTGGGCACCACTGATTGACTTCATCAAACTGGAGGTGTTTGGGGCACCACTGATTGACTTCATCAAACTGGAGGTGTTTGGGGCACCACTGATTCACTTCATTAAACTGGAGGTGTTTGGGGCACCACTGATTGACTTCATCAAACTGGAGGTCATTGGGGCACCACTGATAGACTTCATCAAACTGGAGGTGTTTGGGGCACCACTGATTGACTTCATCAAACTGGATGTCATTGGAGAACCACTGATTGACTTAATCAAACTGGATGTCATTGGAGAACCACTGATAGACTACATCAAACTGGAGGTGATTGGGGCACCACTGATTGACTTCATCAAACTGGAGGTCATTGGGGCACCACTGATAGACTTCATCAAACTGGAGGTCATTGGGGCACCACTGATAGACTTCATCAAACTGGAGGTCATTGGGGCACCACTGATAGATGTCATCAAACTGGAGGTCATTGGGACACTACTGATAGATGTCATCAAACTCAAGGTCATTGGGGCACCACTGATAGATGTCATCAAACTGGAGGTCATTGGGGCACCACTGATAGATGTCATCAAACTGGAGGTCATTGGGGCACCACTGATAGACTTCATCAAACTGGAGGTCATTGGGGCACCACTGATAGACTTCATCAAACTGGAGGTCATTGGGGCACCACTGATAGACTTCATCAAACTGGAGGTCATTGGGACACTACTGATAGACTTCATCAAACTGGAGGTCATTGGGGCACCACTGATAGATGTCATCAAACTGGAGGTCATTGGGGCACCACTGATAGACTTCATCAAACTGGAGGTCATTGGGACACTACTGATAGACTTCATCAAACTGGAGGTCATTGGGACACTACTGATAGACTTCATCAAACTGGAGGTCATTGGGACACTACTGATAGATGTCATCAAACTCAAGGTCATTGGGGCACCACTGATAGATGTCGTCAAACTGGAGGTCATTGGGGCACCACTGATAGACTTCATCAAACTGGAGGTCATTGGGGCACCACTGATAGACTTTATTAACCTGGAGGTCATTGGGGCACCACTGATAGACTTCATCAAACTGGAGGTCATTGGGGCACCACTGATAGATGTCATCAAACTCAAGGTCATTGGGGCACCACTGATAGATGTCATCAAACTGGAGGTCATTGGGACACTACTGATAGATGTCATCAAACTCAAGGTCATTGGGGCACCACTGATAGATGTCATCAAACTGGAGGTCATTGGGACACTACTGATAGATGTCATCAAACTCAAGGTCATTGGGGCATCACTGATAGATGTCATCAAACTGGAGGTCATTGGGGCACCACTGATAGATGTCATCAAACTGGAGGTCATTGGGGCATCACTGATAGATGTCATCAAACTGGAGGTCATTGGGGCACTACTGATAGATGTCATCAAACTGGAGGTCATTGGGGCACCACTGATAGATGTCATCAAACTGGAGGTCATTGGGGCACCACTGATAGATGTCATCAAACTGGAGGTCATTGGGGCATCACTGATAGATGTCATCAAACTGGAGGTCATTGGGGCACCACATATAGATGTCATCAAACTGGAGGTCATTGGGGCACCACTGATAGACTTCATCAACCTGGAGGTCATTGGGTCACCATTGATAGACTTCATCAAACTGGAGGTCATTGGGTCACCACTGATAGATGTCATCAAACTGGAGGTCATTGGGGCACCACTGATAGATGTCATCAACCTGGAGGTCATTGGGGCACCACTGACAGACGACATCAACTGGAGGTCATTGGGTCACCACTGATAGACTTCATCAAACTGGAGGTCATTGGGTCACCACTGATAGACTTCATCAAACTGGAGGTCATTGGGGCACCACTGATAGACTTCATCAAACTGGAGGTCATTGGGTCACCACTGATAGACTTCATCAACCTGGAGGTCATTGGGGCACCACTGATAGACGTCATTAACTGGAGGTCATTCTGGCTCCACTAACAGACGACATCAACCTTGAGGTCATTGGGGCTCCACTAACAGACGACATCAGAGCGTCCATTCTTTTATGTTATCTTCCCATGTTTTTATCTGTCGACATTTTCTGGGGGAAGCATAAGCGCCTGAAACCTGCGGTCGCAATTAGCAGTTCTACAATCAGTTGATCAACACCTAGCAGTTCTACAATCAGTTGATCAACACCTAGCAGTTCTACAATCAGTTGATCAACCACTAGCAGTTCTACAATCAGTTTACCAACACCTAGCAGTTCTACAATCAGTTGATCAACACCTAGCAGTTCTACAATCAGTTGATCAACACCTAGCAGTTCAACAATCAGTTGATCAACCCCTAGCAGTTCTACAATCAGTTTACCAACACCTAGCAGTTCTACAATCAGTTTACCAACACCTGGCAGTTCTACAATCAGTTTACCAACACCTAGCAGTTCTACAATCAGTTTACCAACACCTAGCAGTTCTACAATCAGTTTACCAACATCTAGCAGTTCTACAATCAGTTTACCAACACCTAGCAGTTCTACAATCAGTTTACCAACACCTAGCAGTTCTACAATCAGTTGATCGACCCCTAGCAGTTCTACAATCAGTTGATCAACACTTAGTAGTTCTACAATCATTTGATCAACACCTAGCAGTTCTACAATCAGTTGATCAACACCTAGCAGTTCTACAATCAGTTGATCAACACCTAGCAGTTCTACAATCAGTTTACCAACACCTAGCAGTTCTACAATCAGTTTACCAACACCTAGCAGTTCTACAATCAGTTTACCAACACCTAGCAGTTCTACAATCAGTTTACCAACACCTAGCAGATCTACAATTAGTTGATCAACACCTAGCAGTTCTACAATCAGTTGATCAACACCTACTAGTTCTACAATCAGTTGATCAACACCTAGTAGTTCTACAATCAGTTGATCAACACCTAGCAGTTCTACAATCAGTTGATCAACACCTAGTAGTTCTACAATCAGTTGATCAACACCTAGTAGTTCTACAATCAGTTGATCAACACCTAGCAGTTCTACAATCAGTTGATCAAGACCTAGTAGTTCTACAATCAGTTGATCAAGACCTACTAGTTCTACCTCCCGAGTCAAAGTCTGCCTCATAAGAAACTGGCTAACAGAAGCTAGGATCGCCGTGTTCCCTGTAGTGGTGGCTCTTACTGATATAGAAGACCTAGTATTGAGCTTGTGTCAAAACATGTCGACCAATAGAAGATAGGATCTCCGTGTTCCTTATGGTGGTGGCTCTTAATGATATACAAGATATAGTATTGAGTCTGCGTCAAACAGACTGGCTAACAGAATCTGGATCGCCGTGTTCCCTGTTGTGGTGGCTCTTTTTATTTAGAAGACCCAGTATCGCAGTATCTCTGGGCTGGACTATTAGTTTCTCAGCATAGCCTGGAATAGACGAACTCCATCTTCTCCAGGAATATTAAGAAAGCCATTACGACTCGCCACATCAATGTGTCCAAGAGTACCCTGCCCGCATCAAGCCGCTGTGTGAAGACACTGAAGAACTCTCAAATACCGCAACATCCGTACATTTTTAGTTAAATAATTATAGACAAGAACACGTCAGAACAAACACGCACACGTCAGAACAGTCGAGAACACGTCAGAACAAACAAGCACACGTCAGAACAGACAAGACGTACCAGCGATCGAGGCACACGTGAGAATAGACAGGGGCTCAAACTGTTTCTTCTGTGTAACGATCTTTTGTTTGATGACGTTTATAGGAGGCAGACCCTGCAATACAATTATGTTAGATAGATAGATAGATAGATAGATAGATAGATAGATAGATAGATAGATAGATAGATAGATAGATAGATAGATAGATAGATAGATAGATAGATAGGTAGGTAGGTAGGTAGGTAGGTAGGTAGGTAGATAGATAGATAGATAGATAGATAGATAGATAGATAGATAGATAGATAGATAGATAGATAGATAGATAGATAGATAGATAGATAGATAGATAGATAGGTAGGTAGGTAGGTAGGTAGGTAGGTAGGTAGGTAGATAGATAGATAGATAGGTAGGTAGGTAGGTAGGTAGGTAGATAGAGAGATAGATAGATAGATAGATAGGTAGGTAGGTAGGTAGGTAGATAGATAGATTGATAGATAGATAGATAGATAGATAGATAGATAGGTAGGTAGGTAGGTAGGTAGGTAGATAGGTAGGTAGGTAGGTAGGTAGGTAGGTAGGTAGGTAGGTAGGTAGGTAGGTAGGTAGGTAGATAGATAGATAGATAGATAGATAGATAGATAGATAGATAGATAGATAGATAGGTAGGTAGGTAGGTAGGTAGGTAGGTAGGTAGGTAGGTAGGTAGGTAGGTAGGTAGGTAGGATAGATAGATAGATAGATAGATAGATAGATAGATAGATAGATAGATAGATAGATAGATAGATAGATAGATAGATAGGTAGGTAGGTAGGTAGGTAGGTAGGTAGGTAGGTAGGTAGATAGATAGATAGATAGATAGATAGATAGATAGATAGATAGATAGATAGATAGATAGATAGATAGATAGATAGATAGATAGATAGATAGATAGATAGATAGATAGATAGGTAGATAGGTAGATAGGTAGGTAGGTAGGTAGGTAGGTAGGTAGGTAGGTAGGTAGGTAGGTAGGTAGGTAGATAGATAGGTAGATAGATAGATAGATAGATAGATAGATAGATAGATAGATAGATAGATAGATAGATAGATAGATAGATAGATAGATAGATAGATAGATAGGTAGGTAGATAGATAGATAGATAGATAGATAGATAGATAGATAGATAGATAGATAGATAGATAGATAGATAGATAGATAGATAGATGGATGGATGGATGGATGGATGGATGGATGGATGGATGGATAGATGGATGGATGGATGGATGGATGGATGGATAGATAGATAGATGGATGGATGGATGGATGGATGGATGGATGGATGGATGGATGGATGGATGGATAGGATAGATAGATAGATAGATAGATAGATAGATAGATAGATAGATAGATAGATAGATAGATAGATAGATAGATAGATAGATAGATAGATAGATAGATAGATAGATAGATAGATAGATAGATAGACAGATAGATAGATAAATAGATAGATCCTGCAATCACGGCCTTTTATAAGAGCTCTTTTAGTTAAGTCTGTGAATCTTATTCGTTTTCATCTCGGTCTGAATACCGATGACAGAAGTCAGTTCTCATCAAATGATGACTTCCTGTTAGGTCTTGTAGGTTTTGACTGTTTCTTATCTCCAACGGGTGAGACTTCCCTTGTAATTGTTCTGCGTAGCGATTCTCTTATTCTATCTTGGTTTCTTTTACCAAGTGGTTTCCACTGAATACCTGATGGGTAAGTCTTTCTTCATTCATTCTCAGCACATGACCGATGTATTTCCAACACCGCCTTCTTATAAAGCTCGACTCGTGTTGCTGTTTTGATTCGTCTCTTATCTGTTCATTTGAAATGTCTTCTTTCCAGCTGATGTTTGAGATGGGAGCCGCGATAGCTCAGTGGTTAGTGAACTGGACTACAAAGGACAAGAGTCTGGGTTCGATCATGACCGACGGCTTCCGGGTTCACCCAGCCTTAAATGGGTACCGGATTTTTTTTATGGGAAAGTAAAGCGTCACGGGCGTAATACCGACCACATTACCCCAAAAATCATGTGCTGAAGGTGTGTAAAATGTATGGTCACTAACACCATATTCCCTATACGCCACTTGGCGTGACGGGGGCTCTTTACTTGTTTACTTATGTTTGAGATCTTACATATATATTTGTTTTCAAAGACATTTAATTTCCTATCTAAAATCTTGTTGATTTCCAACGTTCACATCCAGACGTTAGCATTCGCGTGACGCAGGAGTTGAACAATCTAAGTTTTGTTCGTTTACTGAGAGCTTTGGGAGCCGCGATAGCTCAGTGGTTAGTGAACTGGACTACCACGGACAAGGGGTAGGGTTCCATCCCAACCGAAGGCTTCCGGGTTCACCCAGCCTTAAATGGGTACAGGATTTTTTTCTGGGAAAGTAAAGCAGCACGGGCGTAATACCGACCACATTACCCCAAAAATCATGTGCTGAAGTTCTGTAAAATATAGGGTCACTAACACCATGTTTCCCTATACGCCAGTTGGCGTGACGGGGGTACTTTACTTCTTTTTTTTTTTACTGAGAGCTTTGGATTTGCAGAAGTTGGTCAAGTTGTTGAAAGCATTTCTTAAAACGTTCGTCAACTTTCACCTCTGGCAAAGTCCTTTGAGACCAGGAACTGAATTTTGCGTGTTAATCCGTTTTTAACCTAGCAGCCGTGCCCACAGGAGTCCCTCGATGCACAGGCAGATAACTCCGTCTTCGGAGGTACTCATACTTTTTTCCGTCCATGAGTAATTGACGTTTCAAGCCGGGCCTTGCTGCTGAGACCAGGGGTGGTTGCCGCAGAGGGAAATCAGAAATAAAAATCCTAACCTGCCTCGAGACCAACCAGTCCCCCCAACCGGGAATTGATCTCCCAACCACTATGTCACGTTTCAGACGTCTTGCCTCGACACCAACCAGTCCCCCCAACCGGGATTTGAACTCCCAACCACTATGTCACGTTTCAGACGTCTTGTCTTAAGACCAACCAGTCCCCCCAACCAGGATTTGAACTCCCAACCACTATGTCACGTTTCAGACGTCTTGTCTTGAGAACAACCAGTCCCCCCAACCAGGATTTGAACTCCCAACCACTATGTCACGTTTCAGACGTCTTGTCTTAAGACCAACCAGTCCCCCCAACCAGGATTTGAACTCCCAACCACTATGTCACGTTTCAGACGTCTTGTCTTGAGAACAACCAGTCCCCCCAACCAGGATTTGAACTCCCAACCGCTATGTCACGTTTGAGACGTCTTGCCTTGAGACCAACCAGTCCCCTACAATGCAATTAAAGCTAGTGCGATGCGTGTCAACATGTCTGATGTTATTTCTCCACCTTTAGGCATTTTACTGCCTAGATATGTAAAATGTGTAACTTTTTCGTAACATTTCCTGGTTAAGTGAAGATATCAGAGGTTATCAGAAGGCTATCATAGCGAATCATGGACAGTAGACAAACAAATAAAAAGACGATTGAAGGCTTAGATGGGATTTCTCAGAAGAATGTTGAAAGTTCCCTGGACAGCGAAAAAGACCAATGAGGAAGTTCTCAAAGAGGCCAACACAAAAAGGGAGCTCTTAAAAAACATCAGAAACAAACAATCAACATTTTTCGGGCACATCATGAGAAGAGGAAAGTTGGAATACTTGGTGACAACTGGCAAAATAAAAGGAAAGAGAGATCTCGGGCGACAAAGAGAGAAAATATTGGATAGCTTGGTGTCATGGTATGGAAAACAGTCAACAACAGAACTGATACGATGCACTGTAGATAGAAGATTGTGGAGGGACATGATCGCCTACGCCAACCGGTATGGCACATGATGACTATCCATGATTTTCGTTTTGGTCTCGGGGTTGGGGGGGGGGGGTCTCTTTGGGGGCCTCGGTAGCCTAGTTGGGAAAACCACCCGACTAGGCTATCGACGTTCGGACAACCCGTGTTCGATTCCAGCTGGGAGCAGTGTGAGTTGTACTCGCGTTTGGAAAAATAAAATACCTCCGCGGTCGACCCAGCCGCTGGCAGAAATGGGTACCAGGGTAGTACTCTGGGAAGGTGAGGAATGCCGCCTCGCATCGTAAGTTTCGATGCTTGAAGAGCGACACTATCCAGAAGTCTCCGAACACTTCTGGATAGGCGGCCGAGCACATATGGGTGGAAACTGGCGTGCTAAGACGCCTATTCAAGTCGCGTACTTTACCTTGACCTTTCGTTAAGGTCAAATAACATGTTATGTCCACTCAATATTTTTGTTATGTTGCAGAAATATGGGGCAATCAATTGAAAATAAAATAGAAGTTCTTTTAAAGTGTGAATTATTTAAAAGGAGAACTACGGGTGGTCAGAAAATGAAACAAATAATGAAAGTTTAATTGAGCTGAAAAAAGAAGAAATGATTATTTACAGCACATTTCAAACGAGACAGTACATACACATTACTGGACATAATGAGATACGATAACTTATTGAAGACCATCTTATTAGAGAAAATACAAGGTAGAATAGGTAGAAGTTTTAAAAAAAAGAAAAATATAAATTGGATTGACTTCAATGGAATGAATAATCTTGAGTAGAATCAACGGCAGCATTCAACATCAATGGAAGCAATATTTTCTTCTTCATCTTCATCGATCAGTTTTTGCTATACATTTAGACCAGGTTTAGTCATGAACAAGATCAGTTATTGCTATACATTTAGACCAGGTTGAGTCATGAACAAGATCAGTTATTGCTATACATTTAGACCAGGTTGTAAGTCATGAACAAGATCAGTTATTGCTATACATTTAGACCAGGTTGAGTCATGAACAAGATCAGTTATTGCTATACATTTAGACCAGGTTGAGTCATGTACAAGATCAGTTATTACTATACATTTAGATCAGGTTGAGTCATGAACAAGATCAGTTATTGCTATACATTTAGACCAGGTTGAGTCATGAACAAGATCAGTTATTGCTATACATTTAGACCAGGTTGAGTCATGAACAAGATCAGTTATTGCTATACATTTAGATCAGGTTGAGTCATGAACAAGATCAGTTATTGCTATACATTTAGACCTGGTTGAGTCATGAACAAGATCAGTTATTGTTATACATTTAGACCAGGTTGAGTCATGAACAAGATAAGTTATTGCTATACATTTAGATCAGGTTGAGTCATGAACAAGATCAGTTATTGCTATACATTTAGACCTGGTTGAGTCATGAACAAGATCAGTTAGTGCTATACATTTAGATCAGGTTGAGTCATGAACAAGATCAGTTATTGCTATACATTTAGACCTGGTTGAGTCATGAACAAGATCAGTTATTGCTATACATTTATACCAGTTTGAGTCATGAACAAGATCAGTTATTGCTTTACATTTATACCAGTTTGAGTCATGAACAAAATCAGTTATTGCTATATATTTAGACAAGGTTGTAAGTCATGAACAAGATCAGTTATTGCTATACATTTAGACAAGGTTGTAAGTCATTAACAAGATCAGTTATTGCTATACATTTATACCAGTTTGAGTCATGAACGAGATCGGTTATTGCTATACATTTATACAAGTTTGAGTCGTGAACAAGATCAGTTATTGCTATACATTTAGATCAGGTTGAGTCATGAACAAGATCAGTTATTGCTATACATTTAGACCAGGTTGTAAGTCATGAACAAGATAAGTTATTGCTATACATTTATACCAGTTTGAGTCATGAACAAGATCGGTTATTGCTATACATTTATACCAGTTTGAGTCATGAACAAGATCAGTTATTGCTATACATTTAGACAAGGCTGTAAGTCATGAACAAGATCTGTTATTGCTATACATTTAGACCAGTTTGGGTCATGAACAAGATCTGTTATTGTTATACATTTAGACAAGGTTGTAAGTCATGAACAAGATCAGTTATTGCTATACATTTATACCAGTTTGAGTCATGAACAAGATCGGTTATTGCTATACATTTATACCAGTTTGAGTCGTGAACAAGATCAGTTATTGCTATACATTTAGATCAGGTTGAGTCATGAACAAGATCAGTTATTGCTATACATTTAGATCAGGTTGTAAGTCATGAACAAGATCAGTTATTGCTATACATTTATACCAGTTTGAGTCATGAACAAGATCAGTTATTGTTATACATTTATACCAGTTTTAATCATGAACAAGATCAGTTATTGCTATACATTTATACCAGTTTGAGTCATGAACAAGATCAGTTATTGCTATACATTTAGATCAGGTTGTGAGTCATGAACAAGATCAGTTATTGCTATACATTTATACCAGTTTGAGTCATGAACAAGATCAGTTATTGCTATACATTTAGATCAGGTTGAGTCATGAACAAGATCAGTTATTGCTATACATTTAGACAAGGTTGAGTCATGAATATGATCAGCTATTGCTATACATTTAGACCAGGTTGAGTCAAGAATAAGATCGGTTATTGCTATACATCTAGACCAGGTTGTGAGTCATGAACAAGATCAGTTATTCTTCTTCTTCTTTTCTTCCTCATCTGCCTTTCAGCGTCGAGGGGAGATATAATTTGCTGTTTTTTGCTCTTCTGCTCGCCTCTGCTGCTGTTATGTTTCCTAGTGCTTCTAATATTCCATCGACCCATCTTTTTCGTGGTCGACCTTTGGTCTGGTGTTCTCACAACGTTTGTTGAAGGGTCGTTGTGTTGTGTTTTGTTCTTTCTGCCTTGTCACGTGGCCAAACCATTTATCTGTTGTTTCCTTATATATTCTATGGCGGGGACTATTCCTAGCTTTTTTCTCAGTTATTCATTTCTGATCTTATCTCTCAGACTGTTTCCTGTCATTCGTCTAACACATTTCATCTCTGTAGAAGTTATTTTCTTATTGTTCTTGCGTCTAGGGTCCAGGTCTGGCATTGGTAGCACAACGTTAGGATGAAGATTGTATTGTATAGTGCTCGTTTTGCCTCCAGAGTTATTTCCTTGTTGGAGAATAGTGGCGATAACTGTCCAATGAAATGACAAGCTTTGTTGCATCTTGATTCTATCTCTGCTGTTTGAGAATTTTCGTTTGTCATTAGACTTCCTAGGTATTTGAATTCCTCTACTTGTTTTAGTTGTCTGCTTTCTACAGTTATGTTGATGTTCTGTTTATTTTTGGCGACATTCATGACTTCTGTTTTGTTGATGTTGATTTTCATGTTGTATTTTGTGCCTGAGATGTTGAGTTTGTTTAAGTGTTCTTGTAGGTCTTCTATTGTTTCGTGTATTAGTGCCTGATCGTCTGCAAATAGAAGCTCGTTGATCTCCTCTGTCTCTGATGGGTTGGCTAGCTTGCATATATGGTCCATGTATGTAATAAACAGTAGGGGGGATAGTACGCACCCCTGTCTTGCACCTGATCTAACTTCAAAGTGGTCTGTGTAGCCTGCTGCTGTTCTGACCCTGCAGCTGCTGTTGATGTAGAGACTTTTAATTAGGTTGGTTAGATGTTGACTTACTCCGTATGTTGTTAGTATCTTCCACAGTTGTTCTCTATTTACTCTGTCGAATGCTTTTTCCTGGTCAATGAAGGTTATGTATAAGTTTTGATTGTGTTCTGTCGTTTTTTCTGCAAGCTGTTTTAATGTGAATAGTGCATCAGTACATCCTCTGTTTTTTTCGGAACCCCATTTGAGAATCGCTTAACTGTAGTTAAGATATGTTCTGGTGTCATGTCTGGATGGTTCCTTTTGTTGAGAGTTCTGCAGTCCTGTAGGATATGCTCTGGAGTCATGTCTGGATGCTCCTGTGTTGAGAGTGCTACAGTCCTGTAGGATATGCTCTGGAGTCTGCTCAATCTTGGTCTGCTCATATCTGCTGAGTTTGTTTAAGCTGTCATGTTCTGGCTCATATTTCCCATATAACTCTCTCCATTCTGTTTTCCTACCTTGTTTAAGCTGTCATGTTCTGCTTATATTTTCCATATAACTCTCCCCATTCCTCTGTGTGTTACCGGGGCCTCATTATGACGGAAGTAAAGAATAGTGACACTGTGACCTTCCAGGCATGTCGTAAGAGGCGACTAAGGAGATTGATCGATGGCTTGACAAGCTGTCATTGTAAAAAGTATTGTTATAGAAACAAGCCATAGATTTTAGAAGCAGTGATCTCTGCAATATGTGCCATTTTGGCACGCAAGGTTTCTGTTTTTGAGATTGTGGTTCTGCCCTATGTGCCGTCTTCGGCTCGAAAGGACAATAGATAGATAGATAGATTCTGTTTTCCTAACTTGTTTAAGAATTTTCGTTATTTCTTAGAGACTGTTGGGTCGGTTGGACCGTTGATGGCTCCCACCTGCTTCCTCATTTCCTGAGATGCCACAATAGCTGCTGGTATCCACTGTAGGACTGTAGGACTAGTTCTGTCTTTGCTGGCAGCGAAGATGTTGACTTTATTTCCTAAATGAGAGTGTCTGGTTTCAGGCTTGGCATTGCATGTATGTAACTGATTAGGTTCTTTGTGGTTCTCTCTTCCTTTGATGTCCAAAGCATGTGCTTATTTTGTTTGTTTGGTTAGTCCACCACCGAATAAGTAGGAACATAAAAAGAGAGGAATAACCCATAGTAATGGCTTCTTTCCATGACAAATTATCTTTATTTTTCTTTGCTGCTTTTTTTTTAATAAACAAATTCTTGAAGTGTAAAAAGAAAATAAATTTAAAAAGGGCCACAAAAAGAAAAGACAAGATAATTTATTTTTCATCGAAAGAAGTTATTTATGAGTAATTCATCTTTTGTTTTCTTGTAGTGTACTAAATGAATCTTACATATCGTCATCATCAAGTACCGGGCCTGCTGGCGTAGGTGATCATGTCTCTCCACAACTTTCGATCTCGGCAGCTATTTATCATTTCTGTTGTTGCCCTTCTGCCAAGCCATTCTCTTAAGCTGTCTGGTATCTTTTCTATTTGCTTCCCTCTATCTCTTCGTCCCTCAATTTTTCCAGTTGTTACAATATATTCCAGTTGTTCTCTTCTCATTACATGGCCAAAAAATGATGATTGTCTCTTCCTAATATTGGAAATTAGCTCTCTTACATATATCTGGGTAGTAATATAGATAAAGAGGGAGGAACAGAAAATGATACCAAAATAAGGATATCAAAAGCAAGAGGAGCTTTTGTTGCACTGGGAAACATATGAATGTCAAAAGAAATTAGGTTAAATACAAAAATAAAAATGTTCAACTCCAATGTTAAAAAATCAGTCCTATTATATGGCTGTGAAACATGGAGAACAACAAAATTGACAATCATGAAGATACAGACTTTCATTAATGGATGCATACACCGGATAAAAGAATGGAAATGGCAGGACAAAATCACTAACATAGAATCATGGAAATATACCAGTCAAACACCAGTAGATAAAGAGATACAGCAAAGATGATGGCGCTGGATAGAACACACACTACGGAAGCCAACTGAGAGTATTACACAACAGGCCCCTTTTTGGAATTTCCAGGGGAAAAGAAAAAGAGGAAGACCAAGGAATTCTTGGAGAAGACAGACAAAAGCAGAGATGAAGATGATGGTGAAGACATGGAATGATCTTAAAAGATTGCAAAAAACAGAACGACTTGGAAAGTGTTTGTTGAAGACCTATGCTCCGCAGGGAGATGAAAGGTAGAAGAAGAAGAAGAAGAAGTGTACTAAATGACACATGGAAGCGAATCATGGACAGTAGACAAACAAATGAACAGACGATTAGAAGCCACAGGGATGGGATTTCTCAGAAGAATGTTGAAAGTTCCCTGGACAGCTAAAAAGACCAGCGATGATATTCTCAAAGAGGCCAACACAAAATGGGAGCTCCTAAAAAAACATCAGAAAGAAACAATCAATATTACTGGGGTACATAATGAGAAGAGGAAAGTTGGAATACTTTGTTATCATCATCATCAAGTACCATATCTGCTGGCGTAGGTGATCATGTCTCTCCACCGCTTTTGATCTCGACAGTTATTTATCATTCTGTTGTTGACCTTCTGCCAATCCATTCTCTTAAGCTGTTTAGTATCTTTTCTCTTTTCTTCTCGCTATCTCTTCGTCCCTCAATTTTCCCAGTTGTTACAATATATCCCAGCTGTTCCATTCTCACTGCATGGTCAATCAATAATGATTGTTTGGTCCTAATATCGGGTATAAGCTCTCATTTTGCTTTGGTTTCTTTAAGAGCATTTTTATTACTCTTCATAGTTGTCCCTGGTAATTTAAAACATTTTTCTGTAAAACCATATTTGTACAGCCTCCAGCCAATTTCGTGTTTATTTTCTTATTGTCCATGATTCACATCCATAAGTTAAGACTGGCTCTACATAACATTTACTTAATACTTGGTTAGAACTGGCAAAATACAGGGAAAGAGAGGTCGCGGACGACAAAGAGAGAAGACACTAGATAGCTTGGTATCATGGCATGGAAAACAGTCAACAACAGAACTGATACGATGCACTTTGGATAGAAGATTGTGGAAGGACATGATCGCCTACGCCAACCGGTATGGCACATGATGATGATGAAGCGTGTACAAAATAGCACTTCTACAGATCACACACAATATTGATCTAAAATGTACATTTTAAGTATAAAAGAAACAGCCGTGAAGTGATGAAGGGAGGTCAATCTTACTGTCCTTAATTTCTTTTTCTTTTTGAGAACTCTGGTGAACAATCGATCACCGGACTTGCCTATTTGAGCTTCCGTGGCCTGTAATAGAGAAGGTTTACAGTAATACGGTGCCTATATGTTAACTATATGTGATATTATATTGAACATATGTGTATATATTGTTTGTTTGGTGTTAGTATCATCGCCACGGCATACTGGACGAACCCATAGGTGTTCAGATATCCCCCCCTGGAGAATCTCGAGAAAATTCGAGAAGAATCCTGGCCCCGGTGCATGAACTCCATAGCACGGGCTGAGATTAACAGTGTGAGTTTTTTTGTGTGTGATAATTTTGCCCGGGATGTGGTCATATGTTAATGACCTTCACTTTTTTAAATTTAAGCTTCCAGGGTTCTTTAACGTGCGCGAGTGCACACGGGACCTCCTGTTTATTGCCGTTATCCGATAGGGCTAGACATAGGATCTCATCACCCAAAAGATCAGGGGAGGGTATGGTCATAAAGAAACCCCGGATTATTTTTTCCTATTTTTGATAAATCATCACCGCATCTAGTGGGATATGAACCCAGGATCTTTCAGGCCTGATGCCGGCGTAGATGTGTATGTATGGGCGTACTCAAGCGGGAAATATTGTGGGGCCCTAGGCTGGACATAGGTTCCCTGTTAAAACAACACCAGAAGGTGTCTACTACAGATCACAATATTAAAAAAGCTGAGGACCCCTCGGATTGTGGGGCCCCAAACTGTAGCTTATTTCTTTTTTTTCTTTTACCTTACAGCTCCCTGTGGAGGATAGGTCTTCAACAAACACTTCAGCTCCTTGTAGTACATAGGTCTTCAACAAACACTTCAGCTCCCTGTAGAGCATAGGTCTTCAACAAACACTTTCAGCTCCCTGTGGAGCATAGGTCTTCAACAAACACTTCAGCTCCCTGTGGAGGATAGGTCTTCAACAAACCACTCATTCACATACTTCTACTCCAATCATTCACATACCCCTACTCCACTCATTCACATACTTCTACTCCACTCATTCACATACTTCTACTCAAATCAATCACATAAATCTACTTCACTCATTCACTTAGTTCTACTCGACGCATTCACATACGCCTACTCAACTCACTCACATACCCTTACTCCATTCATTCACATACGCCTACTCAACTCACTCACATACCCTTACTCCATTCATTCACATACTCCTACTTCACTCATTCACATATTCCAACTCCACTCATTCACATATTTCTATTCCAGTCATTCACATACTCTTACTCCACTCATTCGCATACTCCTACTCCACTAATTCACATACCCCTACTCCAATCATTCACTTACCCCTACTCCACTCATGCGCATACTCATACTCCACTAAATCACATACCCCTACTCCAATCATTCACATACCCCTACTCCACTCATTCACATACTCCTACTTCACTCATTCACATATTCCTACTCAAATCATTCAAATACTCCTACTTCACTCAATCACTTACTCCAACTCCACTCATTCACATATTTCTACTCCACTCATTCACATACTCTTACTCCACTCATTCGCATACTCCTACTCCACTAATTCACATACCCCTACTCCAATCATTCACATACCCCTACTCCACTCATTCACATACTTCTACTCCAAGTATTCACATACTCCTACTTCACTCATTCACTTAGTTCTACTACACTCTTTCACATACCCCTACTCCACTCATTCACATACTCCAACTCCACTCATTTACATACTCCACCTCCACTCATTCACACACTCCACCTCCACTCATTCACACACTCCACCTCCACTCATTCACACACTCCACCTCCACTCATTCACATACTCCAACTCCACTCATTCGCACACTCCACCTCCACTCATTCACATACTCCAACTCCACTCATTCACACACTCCAACTCCACTCATTCACACACTCCTACTCCACTCATTCACATACTCCTACTCCACTCATTCACATACTCCAACTCCAATCATTCACATACCCCTACTCCACTCATTCACATACCCCTATTCCACTCATTCACATACCCCTACTCCCCTCCGACTCCTTTCCTCTCCGCCCAAACAAAGCTGTCCTCCCTTACTCACGAACATACAAACTAGCATAATCTACTCACCCTCCGTGATTCCAGTACTGTTGACAAATAAAAACAAAATAGGAATCATCATGTTGTACACTCACTTTTCCTTAATCTTCTTCTTCTCCTCCTCTTCCCCACCTTCTTCTTCTTCTTCTTCTTCCTCCTCCGCTTCCTTATCTTCTTCCTCCTCCGCTTCCTCATCTTCTTCCTCCTCCGCTTCCTCATCTTCTTCCTCCTCCGCTTCCTTATCTTCTTCCTCCTCCGCTTCCTCATCTTCTTCCTCCTCCGCTTCCTTATCTTCTTCCTCCTCCGCTTCCTCATCTTCTTCATCCTCCGCTTCCTTATCTTCTTCCTCCTCCGCTTCCTCATCTTCTTCCTCCTCCGCTTCCTCATCTTCTTCCTCCTCCGCTTCCTCATCTTCTTCCTCCTCCTCAACTTCATGTTCTTCTTCCTCATCCTTCTCTTCCTCATATTCTCTCTTCTCCTCCTCTTTCTCCTCATCTTCTACTTCCCCCTCCTCTTCCTCTTCTTCTTCCTCCTCCTTCCCATATTCTTCCCCTTCTTTTTCCTCCTCGTCTTCCTCTTCTTCTTCCTCCTCCTCTTCTCGCTCTTCCTCTTCTTTCTCATTTTCCTCCTCCTCTTCCTCATCTTCTTCTTCTTCTTTCTCATTTTCCTCCTCCACTTCCTCATCTTCTTCTTCTTCTTTCTCATTTTCCTCCTCCTCTTCCTCATCTTCTTCTTCTTTCTCATTTTCCTCCTCCTCTTCCTCATCTTTCTTCTTCTTCTTTCTCATTTTCCTCCTCCTCTTCCTCATCTTCTCCTTCTTCTTTCTCATTTTTCTCCTCCTCTTCCTCCTCTTCTTTCTCATTTTCCTCCTCCTCTTCCTCATCTTCTTCTTCTTCTTTCTCATTTTCCTCCTCCTCTTCCTCATCTTCTTCTTCTTCTTTCTCATTTTCCTCCTCCTCTTCCTCCTCTTCCTCCTCTTCTTCTTCTTCTTTCTCATTTTCCTCCTCCTCTTCTTCTTCTTCTTTCTCATTTTCCTCCTCCTCTTCCTCCTCTTCTTCTTCTTCTTTCTCATTTTCCTCCTCCTCTTCCTCCTCTTCTTCTTCTTCTTTCTCATTTTCCTCCTCCTCTTCTTCTTCTTCTTTCTCATTTTCCTCCTCCTCTTCCTCCTCTTCTTCTTCTTCTTTCTCATTTTCCTCCTCCTCTTCCTCCTCTTCTTCTTCTTCTTTCTCATTTTCCTCCTCCTCTTCTTCTTCTTCTTTCTCATTTTCCTCCTACTCTTCCTCCTCTTCTTCTTCTTCTTTCTCATTTTCCTCCTCCTCTTCCTCATCTTCTTCTTCTTCTTTCTCATTTTCCTCCTCCTCTTCCTCATCTTCTCCTTCTTCTTTCTCATTTTCCTCCTCCTCTTCCTCATCTTCTCCTTCTTCTTTCTCATTTTCCTCCTCCTCTTCCTCCTCTTCTTCTTCTTCTTTCTCATTTTCCTCCTCCTCTTCCTCCTCTTCTTCTTCTTCTTCTTTCTCATTTTCCTCCTCCTCTTCTTCTTCTTCTTTCTCATTTTCCTCCTCCTCTTCCTCATCTTTCTTCTTCTTCTTTCTCATTTTCCTCCTCCTCTTCTCGCTCTTCCTCTTCTTTCTCATTTTCCTCCTCCTCTTTCTCATCTTTCTTCTTCTTCTTTCTCATTTTCCTCCTCCTCTTCCTCATCTTTCTTCTTCTTCTTTCTCATTTTCCTCCTCCTCTTCCTCATCTTTCTTCTTCTTCTTTCTCATTTTCCTCCTCCTCCTCCTCATCTTCTTCTTCTTCTTTCTCATCTTCCTCCTCCTCTTCCTCATCTTCCTCATCGTTTTCATGAAACGCCCGATGAGTTGGTCACATGGTCGGTACTTGTATATGGAGGGGTAAGAACAACATCATGACACACGATGAGCTCGTCGCATGGTCGGTACTCTTATGTGCATGTGTCCCCTGATTTTTCCCCTAAACCTGCGCCGTGGCTGACACACTCCGTTATTAGCAGGTTGGATCTTGACTTGACGTAGAAGTTTTCATTTTCGTAGAGTGGATGCAAGTGGATAACAAAATTGAGAGAATAGACCAGGAGACAGTTCAGAACTACAACTACCTTGGACATCCTATAACCAGTGATGGAAAATGTACAACTGAAATAAACACAAGAATAGGAATGGCAAAAAGTAATTTTAATGTCATGAAGAACATACTAACATCAAAACAAATAAAACAAAGGCGAAAACTAAGAATAGCAAAATGTTTTATCTTCTCAATATTCCTGTATGGTGTAGAAACATGGACATTAGATAAGAAAACAGAACAGAATATCGAAGCCTTTAAAATGTGGATTTATAGAAGAATAGGAAGAATTCGATGGAAAGAAAAGAAAACAAACGATTAAGTCGTAAAACTACTTAAAATGAAAAGAGAGTTACTAAACACAATTCAAACAAGATAAATGAGATTTGTAGGGCATATTAAAAGACACAACAGCCTACTAAAAGTAATCTTGGAACGGAAAATACAAGGTAAAAGAGGCAGAGGCAGACCAACATGGATGAGTAACATCAAAAGATGGACAAGTCAGCCTATGACAACCTGCACTATCACAGTAAGAAACAGAGCGGAATGGCACTCCATGGCAGCCAACATTCGATGCGGAGACGGCACTCGATGATGGTGTTGATGGTGAATGTCTGCCAGGGTTGTTGGGCCCAACCTGACTCTAGTTTCTGTCTGGGTTGTCTCCCATAGCCTCTCCTTCTCCCGATGGTAACTGCAAGGCAGCGAGGGTTTGTTTCCATTTGATAGAGCTTCCAACGCGGCTCTTACTTGCATGCAGTGGCGGATACTGGTTTTGGGGTCTGGGCTACCGACAACATAATAAATTAAAAAAAAACATACATTATATTCAGTAGGGTAACATAAAGTGATAAATAAACGATATAGTTAAATAATAACTCATAAACAATGAAGTTTTAAAACAACTAAAAATAAAAAAGAGAACTACTAAACACAATTAAGACAAGAAACATGAAATTTTTGGGGCATGTTCAAAGACACAACAGCCTACTAAAAGAAATATTGGAATGGAAAATACAAGGTAAAAGAGGCAAAGGCAGACCAAGACTAACATGGACGAGTAACATCAAACGATGAACAAGTCAATCTATGACAACCTGCACCATCAAATCAAGAAACAGAGTGGAATGGCGATCCATGGTAGTCAACCTTCGTTGCGGAGACGGCCATCGATGATGATGAACATAAAGTAGTATTTTCTAATGACATCACTAAATTTTAAATTACTTACTTATTTATATGTTAATTTTATCCGTCTTTTTTTGGGACGAAAATGTCTTGATGACTTTGTCATTGAAAGTACTGTTGGGCTGGTTTCTAAGTTTCTGAGAGAATGATTTCTCAATGGACATTAATGCCAAACCAGATAAGCGTTCTTGTGTCTGAGTTGAGCGACAATAAGATTTTATTCTCTTGAAAGCAGAAAAAGTTCTTTCTATAGATGCTGAGGCGCATAACGTAGCTATAAATAACTAAGGAAGTTCCGGTAATCAGACATAGTTTCACTTTCACTTTTAACGCTTCTAATTGGCTAGAGCTAAAAATTACCAATGAAACCGCATTCCTCTAGCGATAGCTCCTGCTATATTATTTTGACTCCCATTTTGGAATGTCAAGGTCGTTAATACTGGGTCCGGATAGAGGAAAAATGTACCTCTGGCTACTAGAGGTTTCAATGTAGAATAGTTTCGGTTTCATTAACAAACGTTATAGTGGCCAGAGGAAAACCTTGCTTTAATAAATGCAAATCAAAGCAAATAAATCATATTGGAATACGAAATGTGTAAAAGAATATTCGAAAACTTGTAATGTAATTATGAAAAAAATATAATAAATTATCATTTCCTTTTGTATTTCGTTAATATGTTCAAGGCTACCGACGGTAGTTGCGGCAACATAGAGAATACGCCACTGCTTGCATGGCCTGTCCCACTGTTGGAGGTGTTTCTTGTAATTGATGCAACCGTACCACTTCTTGCACCCACCCCATCCTGGTAGGAGAGACCTACACACATACACAATTATTTTCTTGAAACATCACCTAGGAACATGTTCGGAGTGTAAAGGTAAAGGTCAAGGTAAAGGTCAAGTTCAAGACTTGAACCGGCGTCTTAGTACGCGAGTTTTCACCCATATGTGCTCGGCCGACTATCCATAAGTGTTCGGAGACTTCTGGACAGTGTCACTTCAAGCATCGAACCTCACGATGGGAGGCGGCATTCCTCACCTTCCCAGAGTACTAACCCAGGTACCCATTTCTGCCAGCGGCAGGGTAGACCGTTGGGGTATTATTTTTTTTCCAGCCACGATTACAACTCCATTGCTTCCAGCGGGAATCTAACATAAGTTGTCCGAACATCGGTAGCACAGACGGGTGGTTTCCCCAACTAGGCTACCAAGGCCCGCTGGTTTGGAGAGTGTCGAGGATAACTCACGATTAACTCAATAACTCAAACATCTTCCAAAAACTCATCTATTACTAACTCAATGTCATAATTCAAAGAATGACAAGGAAACAGCCTGAGAGACAAGATCATAAATGAAGAACTGAGAAAGAAAGCTATGAATAACCCGCGCCACAGAATATATCAAGAAACAACTAATAAAATGCTTTGTCCACGTGACAAGGCAGAGTAATCAAAACACAATACTAAGAGCCTTCAATAAACGTTGCGAGAACACCAGACCCAAGGGTCGACCTCAAAAAAGATGGATCGGTGGAATAATAGAAGCACTAGGAAACATAACAGAAGCAGAGACGATCAGAAGAGCAAAAGACCGCAAATTATGTCTCCCCTCGACGCTGAAAGGCAGATGAGGAAGGAAAGAGGAAGAAGAAGAAGAAGGAACAAAACACGATGATGATATGTATGATGGCGTTATTAACAACAACAACGATGACAGTTTCAAGTGACCAGGACACACACAAACATCGAGACACGCTGTCTTACTTTCTTTGTTCGACAAATCCAAATGAGATGGCACAATTTCTTTCAAGAGACAAGCGGATCCCTAGGAATTAAAGTGTCAGTTGAGTTAGTTGGAGAAACCAGTTTTATCATAGTAGAAGGTGGGAGGGGAGGCGGCATCGTAGAGATATAGGAATAGAATAATATAGAGAGGAGAGGCGTGGTCGTAGAGATATAGGAATAGAATAATATAGAGAAGAGAGGCGTGGTCATAGAGATATAGGAATAGAATAATATAGAGAGGAGAGGCGTGGTCGTAGAGATATAGGAATAGAATAATATAGAGAGGAGAGGCGTGGTCGTAGAGATATAGGAATAGAATAATATAGAGTGGAGAGGCGTGGTCGTAGAGATATAGGAATAGAATAATATAGAGAGGAGAGACGGCATCGTAGAGATGTAGGAATAGAATAATATAGAGAGGAGAGGCGTGGTCATAGAGATATAGGAATAGAATAATATAGAGAGGAGAGGCGTGGTCGTAGAGATATAGGAATAGAATAATATAGAGAGGAGAGGCGTGGTCGTAGAGATATAGGAATAGAATAATATAGAGAGGAGAGGCGTGGTCATAGAGATATAGGAATAGAATAATATAGAGAGGAGAGGCGTGGTCATAGAGATATAGGAATAGAATAATATAGAGAGGAGAGACGGCATCGTAGAGATATAGGAATAGAATAATATAGAGAGGAGAGGCGTGGTCTGAACTGTATCCAGGTCTATTCCTTCAATTTTGATATCCACTTTTAGGTTTTGAGTATTTTCTTTGTTTATGATCATAGTTTTAGTCTTTTTGATATTCATATCTAATCCATATTTTCATAATCCTTATCAGCAAGCACCACAGGGTTGCCCTGCAGTGGATCTCATCTCACTGTGGAATACCAGGAAATGAGAAAGCAGATCAGTTGGCAATGGAAGGTGCAACAGGCACACAACTAGATACACCGGTTACATACCATCATAAAAAACAGATAATCAAATCAATCAGAGGACCACAAGCCCCAAATCAGGATGACTTTCATAATATGAATAGATGTGAACAATGTTGGTATATAGAAGAATAGGTAGAATTGGATGGAAGGAAAAGAAAACAAACGACGAAGTCTTAAAACAACTAAAAATGAAAATAGAACTACTAAACACAATTCAAACAAGACAAATGCGATTTTTGGGCCATGTTAAAAGACACAACAGCCTACTAAAAGTAATCCTGGAGGGGAAAATACAAGGTAAAAGAGGCAGAGGCAGACCAAGACTAACATGGACGAGTAACATCAAAAGATGGACAAATCAGCCTATGACAATCTGCACCATCAAAGCAAGAGACAGTGCAGAATGGCGCTCCATGGTAGCCAACCTTCGTTCCGGAGACGGCACTCGATGATGATGATGATGATGATGATAATGATGAACAAGTTATCATTATACGCCTCAGAACAGGACACAATCGATTCCATAGTCACATACAAAATTCAAGATCGGCACCTCAACTACTTGTACATGTGGACAGGCGCCCCAGACTGGTGAACACATACTTCAAGACTGCACTGAATATAGTAGACTGGGGAAAATCCATTGGCCCATAGATACAACACTACAGACAAAACTATATGGGCCACTGCAAGAATTACAAAAGACAGTAAAATTTATACAGGAAACGACATTGCAGATAAAGACAATACTTCAGGCGAACGAAAGATAGATAGATCCATATATTTTGCTTCTGTATTCCTTTAAGTAATTGTTGTAGATCTTTAGGATTTTCTGCTAGTAATACAGTCATCATCATCATCATGTGCCATACCGGTTGGCGTTGGCGATAATGTCCTTCCACAATCTTCTATCTACAGTACATCGTATCAGTTCTGTTGTTGACTGTTTTCCATACCATGACACCAAGCTATCCAGTATTTTCTCTCTTTGTCGCCCGCGATCTCTCTTTCCTTTTATTTTGCCAGTTGTAACCAAGTATTCCAACTTTCCTCTTTTCTTGATGTGCCCGAAAAATGTTGATTGCTCCTTTCTGATGTTTTTTTAAGAGCCCCCTTTTTATAGTACAGTTCCATCAGCGTATCTTATATTATTTTATCATCATTATTATTTATTATTATTTGTTATTACTATTTTATTATTGTTAATTATTTTTATTAATTATTATTTTATTACTGCACCATCATGCAGCATACAAATAAACAGGACAAATCTGAAACAAGTGCAACGTTTGACATACTTGGGCACAATAATTACATCAGATGGGAGATGCACCACAGAAATAAAAAGCAGAATAGCTCAGACCAAAATAGCATTTCAGAAAATGAAAAATATCTTATGCAACAAATCTATGTCAATAAAAATGAGAAAGAGAGTTCATCGGTGCTATATAGAACCAATTCTGACCTATGGAAGCGAATCATGGACAGTAGACAAACAAATTAAAAGACGATTAGAGGCCACAGAGATGGGATTTCTCAGAAGAATGTTGAAAGTTCCCTGGACAGCTAAAAAGAGCAATGAGGAAGTTCTCAAAGAGGCCAACACAAAAAGGGAGCTCTTAAAAGAACATCAGAAAGAAGCAATCAACATTTTTCGGGCACATCAAGAGAAGAGGATAGTTGGAATACTTGGATACAACTGGCAAAATAAAAGGAAAGAGAGATCGCGGACGACAAAGAGAGAAATACTGGATAGCTTGGTGTCATGGCATAGAAAACAGTCAACAACAACAGAACTGATATGATGCACTTTAGATAGAAGATTGTGGAAGGACACGATCGCCTACGACAACCTGTATGGCACATGATGATGATTTTGTTATTATTAATTATTATTAGTAGTAATAGTGATCGCGACAGAGAGAGAGAGAGAGAGAGAGAGAGAGAGAGAGAGAGAGAGAGAGAGAGAGAGAAACCTTTAGCGATGAAACTGACGTGACCTACATTCATGATGACGAAGACGTATTGCGATTCGGCCAGATTTTTAGAGATTACAGTTTCCGGTCTGAAAGTAGAAGTGTAAGACGGTTATTACAGTCTGTAACGGTATATCTGTAACGGTGTATCTATAACGATGCATCTTTAACAGTGTATCTGTGACGGTGTATCTGTAACTGTATATCTATAACGGTGTATCTGTAACCGTGTATCTATAACGGTGTGTCTATAACGGTGTATCTGTAATGGTGTATATATAACGGTGTATCTATAACTCTATATCTATAACAGTGTATCTGTGACGGTGTATCTATAACGGTGTATATATATCTGTATATCTATAACGGTGTATCTCTAAAGGTATTTATATATATGTATATCTATAACGGTGTATCTCTAAAGGTATTTATATATCTGTATATCTATAACGGTGTATCTCTAAAGGTATTTATATAACTGTATATCTATAACGGTGTATCTCTAAAGGTATTTATATATCTGTATATCTATAACGGCGTATCTCTAAAGGTATTTATATATCTGTATATCTGTATATCTATAACGGTGTATCTCTAAAGGTATTTATATATCTGTATATCTATAACGGTGTATCTCTAAAGGTATTTATATAACTGTATATCTATAACGGTGTATCTATAATGGTATTTATATAACTGTATATCTATAACGGTGTATCTATAATGGTATTTATATAACTGTAAATCTATAACGGTGTATCTATAATGATATTTATATAACTGCATATTTATAACGGTGTATCTATAATGGTATTTATATAACTGTATATCTATAACGGTGTATCTAAAATGGTATTTATATAACTGTATATCTATAACGGTGTATCTATAAAATGGTATTTATATAACTGCATATCTATAACGGTGTATCTATAATGGTATTTATATAACTGTATATCTATAACTATAACCTGTTTCCAATTTTATCCAAAATGGAGGAATTATTTTCCTCCGACTTGGTATAGAACCGTTGATCAGAGGTTTAACAAGCCGCTATCTTGGTATAGAAGCGTTGATCAGAGGTTTAACAAGCCGCTATCTTGGTATAGAACCGTTGATCAGAGGTTTAACAAGCCGCTATCTTGGTATAGAACCGTTGATCAGAGGTTTAACAAGCCGCTATCTTGGTATAGAACCGTTGATCAGTAGTTTAACAAGCCGCTATCTTGGTATAGAACCGTTGATCAGAGGTTTAACAAGCCGCTATCTTGGTATAGAACCGTTGATCGGAGGTTTAACAAGCCGCTATCTTGGTATAGAACCGTTGATCAGAGGTTTAACAAGCCGCTATCTTGGTATAGAACCGTTGATCGGAGGTTTAACAAGCCGCTATCTTGGTATAGAACCGTTGATCAGAGGTTTAACAAGCCGCTATCGTAAAAACGGTATAGTGATCGTTTTTTCGGCCCTAAACAACAACAAAAATAGGATTCTGGAATGTACGAACAATGGCCGCGCCGACGAAACAAGCACAATTCGCGAGCGAGATGGACAGATACGATCTAGATATTTTAGGATTAAGCGAAATGCGCTGGCTTGGAACAGGTAGGAAATCTGTTGATAATAAAATAGTAATTTTTTTTATGGAAGGGAGAATGGAAAACACCGTGAAGGTGTATGCATAATGATGACAGACATAGCTGCAAGAAGTTTATTAGAATCTATCTATCTATCTATTGTCCTTTCGAGCCGGAGACGGCACATAGGGCAGAACCACAATCTTAAAAACAGAAACCTTGCTTGCCAAAATGGCACATATTGCAGAGATCACTGCTTCCAAAATCTATGGCTCTGTTTCCATAGCAATACTTTTTACAATGACAGCTTGTCAAGCCATCGATCAACCTCCTTAATCGCCTCTTACGACATGCCTGGACGGTCACAGTGTGACTATTCTTTACTTCCCTCATGAGGCCCCGGTAACACACGGGAACAGATTATTAGAATGGGAACCGGTAAATAGCCGTCTGATACGAATACGCTACAAAACAAGACATGGAAGACTTTCAATTGTTCAATGTTATGCGCCTACAAACGAAGCTGATGATGAAGTTAAGGACAATTTTTATAACCAACTACAACAACTTATAAACAAAATACCAAAACACGTTCTTTTAATTGTAATGGGAGATTTCAACGCCAAAGTGGGAAAAGACAACACAGGAGTGGAGCATGTAATGGGGAGAGAAGGCTGTGATACTTCAAGTCAGAATGGAGAAAGATTAATAGAATTATGTTTAATAGAAAATTTTGTTATAGGTGGGACATTATTTCCACACAAAAATATTCACAAAACAACATGGATATCTCCTGATGATAGAACCTCAAACCAAATTGACCACCTATGTATTAAACAACAATTCAGATCATCATTAATAGATGTAAGAGCATACAGAGGTGCTGATGTTAATAGTGACCACAACCTGTGCATTGGGAAAATAAGATTAAAATTTAGAAACCAACAGAAGAGGTCAATTACACATAAAATTGATAGTCATAAACTGAAAGATGAAGCCATAAAGGAAAAGTTTAACATAGAGCTAAGTAATTGTTATACAGCACTCGGCGAAATAGACTTAGATATCAATGAAATGTGGGACTCACAGAGCAAAATACTAATGACAGCAGCAGAAGCAAGTGCTGGACTGAAGAAAATGGAAAAACGAGCTTGGATCTCAGACACCACGTGGAAATACATCAAAGAAAGAAGAGAAGCGAAGAGAGCCATGACTAATGTAAAGACAGATCTTGGAAAGATTTTGGCAAAAGCAACATACAAAGAATTAGACAACAAAGTGAAAAGTTCAGCAAGAAGAGATACAAGAGCTTATATAGACAATTTGGCAGAGAAAGCAGAGACAGCTGCAATTACAGGAGACAGCAGAACTCTTTATACTGTACAAAAGATGCTGATAAACACCTATACATCCAGTGGAACACCAATTCTAGACAAATCTGGATTAATGCTAAAAACAAGCGCAGACATAAAAGCCCGTTGGGCGGAACACTTCAAAGAAATTCTTAACCGTCCACTACCCCACAGTTTAATAGATTTTGAAGCTGAAACACCAGCAGCAGAATTAGATGTAAATTTAGATGACTTCACCTTGAGTGAAATAGAAACCACCTTAAAGCTAATGACCAATAACAAGGCTGCTGGAGAGGATAAGTTAACAGTTGAGATCCTCAAGGCAATTGATAGCCATAATTTAATACATCTCCAAAAAATGTTCAACATCATTTGGAAAACAGAGAAGACACCTCATAAATGGAAAAAAGGAATCATTGTTAAGATTCCAAAAAAGGGCAATCTTAGAGATTGTAACAACTGGAGAGGCGTGACACTTTTGTCAGTTGCCTCAAAGTTATTCTGCAAAATCATCCTCAATAGAATAAAGGATTTAATAGATACAGTAATGCATGAAGAACAGGCTTGGTTTAGAAAAGGGAGAAGCTGCCTTGACCACATTTTCACTCTACGACTTATATTGGAGGAACACATTGAAAAGCAAAAACCTTTTGTACTTAACTTCATCAACTTCAAAAAAGTATTTGATAGTATTCAGAGAGATTCTTTGTGGAAAATTCTGAAGCAATATGGCTTACTATAAAAAATCATAAATATTATTAAAGACATGTATGATGGTTACACATGTGCAGTTCGAACAGAGGAAGGACTGAGCGAATGTTTCCCAATAGAAACTGGGGTTAAACAAGGATGTATTTTATCGCCCTTGTTATTTGGAATTGTTATGGACTTCATAATGAAGAAATGCTGCACTGGTAATAAAGGCATCGAATGGATACAAGGAGACCATTTGGAGGACCTCGACTTTGCTGATGACATAGTTCTCATCAGCAGTCAGATAAAAACGATGCAGGAAAACACAAATGAACTATCATCAATAGCCAGAAAAATTGGGCTTGAGATCAATCATGAAAAGACTAACGTCATGAAAAGCTTAATTCCAACAGACAACAAAATTTACATGGAAAACAAACCAGTAGAAGAGATCGATCACTTTATCTATCTTGGAAGTCACATTGATCGAGAAGGGGATACAAGCAAAGACATTAGAATCAGAATAGTTAAAGCAGTAATGTCTTTCAGAAGCCTTGAAAAGTTGTGGAAATCAAAACTCATCAGCACAAACAAAAAACTTAGACTATTCAAATCAAATGTACTATCTACCCTTACGTATGCGTGTGAAAGCTGGAAAACAACAAGAGGCATAGAAACAAAGTTGAACGCATTCGAAAATAAATGTCTAAGGAAAATACTTGGTATAGCATGGAACGAATTCAAAACAAACGAGGAAATTAGAGAAATCGCCAATCAACCACTAATATCTTCAGTAATAAAGAAAAGACGATGGTCATATGTTGGACATGTGATGAGAAGAGATAATAACCGAATAGCAAAGCAAGCCCTCATATGGGAAACAACAGGTAAGAGAAAAAGAGGAAGACCCAGGGAGACACTGAGAAGAACATTGCTGAGAGAGGCAAAAGCATCATGAATCGGCTCCCTCAATGAGATAGAGCTGCTTGCACAGAACAGAGACAAATGGCGAGATTTGATAAAATATCTTTAAAAGAATTGAAAACTGCTAGAACAAAAATTCATATAAGTGAAGGAGTATCTTGGTCTACACCCTATGGGCCGGCTACGGCTCGAATGGTCAATAGATAGATAGATAGATAGATATCTATAACGGTGCCCACCAAAGTCTATTCCGTGAACGGGTAAACCTGCTAGACAGCGGGGGTTTATAATCGGAGTTGACCTTCTAGATTGGTTACCATTTTTGACTAACGGGAAAAACTTATCCGGGGAGGAGGTTATGACGCCTCCAACTTACCGATGATTACTTCATAGGACATATGGGGCATTTTTATAAAATTAGCTACCCAAGCAGATTATTCACCCCGACCTCTGTAATCACTACATTTTTTTTAGGAGCACGCTTTTATATCTAGGAGCTGGGGGACTGGTTTGTCTCGAGGCAAGACGCCGGCCTCGAGACAGAGAGGTCGTGGGTTCAAATTCCGGCTGAACCAGTTGGGATTTTTATTTCTAATTTCTCTCTGCGGCAACCACCCCCGGTCTCAGCAGTGAGGCCCGGCTTGAAACGTGAATTTCTCATGGACGGAAAAAAATATGAGTACCTCCGAAGACTGAGTTATCTGCCAGTGCGGCGTGGGACCCCTGTGCACACAGCTGCCAGGGAAAAATGGATTAACACGCACAACTCAGTCCCTAGTCTCTAGGGACTTCGTCAGAGGTAAATGCTGGCGAACGAAAAAAATATCTAGGAGCTTACCACTGTTAATAATAATAATAATAATAACAATAATAACAATAATAATAATAATAATAACAATAATAACAATAATAATAATAACAATAATAATAATAATAACAATAATAATAATAATAATAATAACAACAATAATAATAATAACAATAATAATAATAACAATAATAATAATAACAATAATAATAATAACAATAATAATAATAATAACAATAATAACAATAATAATAACAATAATAATAATAATAACAACAATAACAATAATAACAACAATAATAATAACAATAATAACAATAATAATAACAATAATAATAATAATAATAATAATAATAATAACAATAATAACAACAATAATAACAACAACAATAACAATAATAATAACAATAATAATAATAACAATAATAATAATAATAATAACAATAATAATAACAATAATAATAACAATAATAATAACAATAACAATAACAATAATAACAATAATAATAACAATAACAATAACAATAAGAATAACAATAATAACAATAATAACAATAATAACAATAATAATAACAATAATAACAATAATAATAAGAATAACAATAATAACAATAATAACAATAATAACAATAACAACAATAATAACAATAATAACAATAATAACAATAATAACAATAATAATAATAATAACAATAATAACAATAACAATAATAATAACAATAATAATAATAACAATAATAACAATAATAACAATAATAATAACAATAATAACAACAACAACAATAATAACAATAATAACAATAATAACAATAATAATAATAATAAAAATAATAATAATAATAACAATAATAATAACAATAATAATAATAACAACAATAACAACAATAATAACAATAATAACAATAATAACAATAATAACAATAATAACAATAATAATAATAATAACAATAATAACAATAATAACAATAATAATAATAATAACAATAATAATAACAATAATAACAATAATAATAATAATAATAATAACAATAATAATAACAATAATAATAATAATAATAACAATAATAATAATAATAATAGCAATAACTATAATAATTAAAATAATAATAGATTTCTCTATCTTGTAATATAAAACGATTTGTCATAGAAGGTCGGAGCCTCAGTGGCTGAGTGGTTAGTGTCCTGGCTGTCTGATCAGAAAGGTTGAATTAAATCACAGAAGCGCCGGGTTTTTTTTCCGAGCCGGCAAGCATCCACTGTTCATCCAGCCTCCAAAAATAGGTACCATAGATTTTTATTGAAAGTAGTGGCGGCCTGGTGTGAAATCGGCCACATCGCCCCCAAAAATGTGCCTCAGAGAATGTCCCGTCCCATTTTTGCATCCCAATGCTCTGTTTCGTTTTTGCCACCCCAATGTCCACTTTTGTTTTTGCCACCCCAATGTCCACTTTTGTTTTTGAAATCCCAATGCCTCGTTTTTGCCACCCAAATGTCCACTTTTGTTTTTGCCATCCCAATGCCTCGATTTTGCCACCCCAATGTCCAGTTTTGTTTTTGCCATCCCAATGTTCTGTCCCGTTTTTGCCATCCCAATGCCTCGTTTTTGCCATCCCAATGCCCTGTCCCATTTTTGTCATCCCAATGCCCTGTCCCATTTTTGTCATCCCAATGCCCTGTCCCATTTTTGTCATCCCAATGTCCTGTATTTGTCATCCCAATGCCCTGTTCCATTTTTGTCATCCCAATGTCCTGTATTTGTCATCCCAATGCCCTGTATTTGTCATCCCAATGTCCTGTTCCATTTTTGTCATCCCAATGTCCTGTATTTGCCATTCCAATGCCCTGTCCCATTTTTGTCATCCCATTGCCCTGTCCCATTTTTGACATCCCAATGCCCTGTCCCATTTTTATCATCCCAATGTCCTGTTTTTGTCATCCCAATGCCCTGTCCCATTTTCGCCATCCCAATGCCCTGTACCATTTTTGCCATCCCAATGTCCTGTTTTTTCCATCCCAATGCCCTGTTCCATTTTTGTCATCCCAATGCCCTGTCCCATTTTTGTCATCCCAATGTCCTGTTTTTTCCATCCCAATGCCCTGTCCCATTTTTGTCATCCCAATGCCCTGTCCCATTTTTGTCATCCCAATGTCCAGTTTTTGTCATTCCAATGCCCTGTCCCATTTTTGCCATCCCAATGCCCTGTCCCATTTTTGCCATTCCAATGCCCTGTCCCATTTTTGTCATCCCAATGCCCTGTCCCATTTTTGTCATCCCAATGTCCTGTCCCATTTTTGTCATCCCATTGCCCTGTCCCGTTTTTGTCATCCCAATGTCCTGTTTTTGTCATCCTAATGCCCTGCCCCATTTTGGTCATCCCAATGTCCTGTTTTGTCATCCCAATGCTCTGTCCCATTTTTGTCATCCCAATGTCCTGTTTTTTCCATCCCAATGCCCTGTCCCATTTTTGTCATCCCAATGCCCTGTCCCATTTTTGTCATCCCAATGTCCAGTTTTTGTCATTCCAATGCCCTGTCCCATTTTTGCCATCCCAATGCCCTGTCCCATTTTTGCCATTCCAATGCCCTGTCCCATTTTTGTCATCCCAATGCCCTGTGCCATTTTTGTCATCCCAATGTCCTGTCCCATTTTTGTCATCTCATTGCCCTGTCCCGTTTTTGTCATCCCAATGTCCTGTTTTTGTCATCCTAATGCCCTGCCCCATTTTGGTCATCCCAATGTCCTGTTTTGTCATCCCAATGCTCTGTCCCATTTTTGTCATCCCAATGTCCTGTTTTTGTCATCCCAATGCCCTGTCCCATTTTTGTCATCCCAATGCCCTGTCCCATTTTTGTCATCCCAATGTCCTGTTTTTGTCATCCCAATGCCCTGTCCCATTTTTGTCATCCCAATGTCCTGTTTTTGTCATCCCAATGTCCTGTTTTTGCAATACCAATGTTCATTCCCGTTTTTGCCATACCAATGTTCTGTCCCATTTTTGCCATTCCAATTTCCTGTTTTTGCCATACCAATGTTCTGTCCCATTTTTGCCATCCCAATGTCCTGTTTTTGCCATACCAATGTTCATTCCCGTTTTTACCATATAAATGTTCTGTCCCATTTTTGCCATCCCAATTTCCCGTTTTTGCCATACCAATGTTCTGTCCCATTTTTGCCATCCCAATGTCCTGTTTTTGCCATACCAATGTTCATTCCCGTTTTTGCCATACCAATGTTCTGTCCCATTTTTGCCATCCCAATTTCCTGTTTTTGCCATACCAATGTTCTGTCCCATTTTTGCCATCCCAATTTCCTGTTTTTGCCATACCAATGTTCTGTCCCATTTTTGTCATCCCAATTTCCTGTTTTTGTCATACCAATGTTCATTCCCGTTTTTGCCATACCAATGTTCGGTCCTATTTTTGCCATCCCAATGTCCTGTTTTTGCAATACCAATGTTCATTCCCGTTTTTGCTATCCCAATGTCCTGTTTTTGCCATACCAATGTTCTGTCCCATTTTTGCCATCCCAATACCTTGTTTTTGCCATCCCAATGTCCTGTTTTTGCCATCCAAATACCTTGCTTTTGCCATCCCAATGTTCTGTCCCGTTTTTGCCATCCCAATGCCCTGTTTTTGCCATCCAAATGTTCTGTCCCATTTTTGCCATCCCAATGTTCTGTCCCATTTTAGCCATCCCAATGTTCTGTCCCATTTTTGCCATCCCAATACCTTGTTTTTGCCATCACAATGTCCTGTTTTTGCCATCCCAATGTCCTGTTTTTGCCATCCCAATGTCCTGTTTTTGCCAACCCAATACCTTGTTTTTGCCATCACAATGTCCCGTTGTTGCCATCCCAATGTCCTGTTTTTGCCATCCCAATGTCCTGTTTTTCCCATCCCAATGTCCTGTTTTTGCCATCCCAATGTCCTGTTTTTGCCAACCCAATACCTTGTTTTTGCCATCACAATGTCCCGTTGTTGCCATCCCAATGTCCTGTTTTTGCCATCCCAATACCTTGTTTTTGCCATCACAATGTCCTGTTTTTGCCATCCCAATGTCCTGTTTTAGCCAACCCAATGTCCTGTTTTTGCCAACCCAATACCTTGTTTTTCCCATCCCAATGTCCTGTTTTTGCCATCCCAATGTCCTGTTTTTGCCAACCCAATACCTTGTTTTTCCCATCCCAATGTCCTGTTTTTCCCATCCCAATGTCTCGTTGTTGCCATCCCAATGTCCTGTTTTTCCCATCCCAATGTCCTGTCTTTGGCATCCCAATGTCCTGTTTTTGCCATCCCAATGTCCCGTTGTTGCCATCCCAATACCTTGTTTTTCCCATCCCAATGTCCTGTTTTTGCCATCCCAATGTCCTGTTTTTGCCATCCCAATACCTTGCTTTTCCCATCCCAATGTCCTGTTTTTCCCATCCCAATGTCCTGTTTTTGCCATCCCAATGTCCTGTTTTTGCCATCCCAATGTCCTGTTTTTGCCATCCCTATACCTTGTTTTTCCCATCCCAATGTCCTGTTTTTGCCATCCCTATACCTTGTTTTTCCCATCCCAATGTCCTGTTTTTGCCATCCCAATGTTCTGTTCCATTTTTGCCATCCCTATACCTTGTTTTTCCCATCCCAATGTTCTGTCCCGTTTTTGCCACCCCTATACCTTGTTTTTGCCATTCCAATGTTCATTTACGTTTTTGATATCCCAATGCCCTGTTTTTGGCATCCCAATGTCCTGTCCTGTTTTTGCCACTCCAATGCCCTATTTTTTTCATTCCAAAGCCTCATTTTTGCCACTCCAATGCCCTATTTTTGTCATTCCAAAGCCTCATTTTTGCCACTCCAATGCCCTATTTTTTCCATCCCAATGCCTCGCTTTTGCCATCCCAATGCCCTGTTTTTGGCATCCCAATGTCCTGTCCTGTTTTTGCCATCCAATGCCCTATTTTTTCCATCCCAATGCCTCGCTTTTGCCATCCCAATGCCCTGTTTTTGGCATCCCAATGTCCTGTCCTGTTTTTGCCACTCCAATGCCCTATTTTTGTCATTCCAAAGCCTCATTTTTGCCACTCCAATGCCCTATTTTTGTCATTCTAAAGCCTCATTTTTGCCACTCCAATGCCCTATTTTTTCCATCACAATGCCTCGCTTTTGCCATCCCAATGCCCTGTTTTTGGCATCCCAATGTCCTGTCCTGTTTTTGCCACTCCAATGCCCTATTTTTGTCATTCCAATGCCTCATTTTTGCCACTCCAATGCCCTATTTTTGTCATTCCAATGCCTCATTTTTGCCACTCCAATGCCCTATTTTGTTCCATCCCAATGCCTCGCTTTTGCCATTCCAATGCCCGCTCTAGCTTTTGCCATCACAATGCCCTGCCCCGTTTTTGCCATCCAACTGTTTCGTATTTGCCATCCCAATGACACGATGTGCCAGCCCAATGCCCTGTTTTTGGCATCCCAATGTCCTGTCCTGTTTTTGCCACTCCAATGCCCTATTTTTGTCATTCCAATGCCTCATTTTTGCCACTCCAATGCCCTATTTTTGTCATTCCAATGCCTCATTTTTGCCACTCCAATGCCCTATTTTGTTCCATCCCAATGCCTCGCTTTTGCCATTCCAATGCCCGCTCTAGCTTTTGCCATCACAATGCCCTGCCCCGTTTTTGCCATCCAACTGTTTCGTATTTGCCATCCCAATGACACGATGTGCCAGCCCAATGCCCTGTCCCGTTTTTGCTATCTCAATGCCCGGTTTTTGCTATCCCAATGCCTCGTTTTTGCTATCCCAATGCCTCGTTTTTGCCATCCCAATGCCCTGTTCCGTTTTTGCCATCCCAATGCCCTGTCCCGTTTTTGCCATCCCAATGCCTCGTTTTTGCCATCCAAATGCTCTGTTTTTGCCAACCCAAAACCTCCTTTTTGCCATCCAAATGCCCCCTTTTTGCCATCCCAATGCCTCGTTTTTGCCATCCCAATGCCTCGTTTTTGCCATCCAAATGCCCCGTTTTTGCCATCCCAATGCCTCGTTTTTGCCATCCCAATGCCCGCCCCGTTTTTTCTATCTCAATGCCTCGTCCGGCTTTTTGACATCCCAATGCCCTGTCCCGTTTTTGCCATCCTAATACCTCCTTTTTGCCATCCAAATGCCCCGTTTTTGCCATCCCAATACCTCCTTTTGCCCTCCAAATGCCCTGTTTTTGCCAACCCAATACCTCCTTTTTGCCATCCAAATGCCCCGTTTTTGCCATCCCAATATCTCCTTTTTGCCATCCAAATGCCCCGTTTTTGCCAACCCAATACCTCATTTTTGCCATCCAAATGCTCCGTTTTTGCCATCCAAATGCCCCGTTTTTGCCAACCCAATACGTCCTTTTTGCCATCCAAATGCCCCGTTTTTGTCATCATAATACCTCCTTTTTGCCATCCAAATGCCCCGTTTTTGTCATCATAATACCTCCTTTTTGCCATCCAAATGCCCCGTTTTTGCCAACCCAATACCTCCTTTTTGCCATCCAAATGCCCCGTTTTTGCCAACCCAATACCTCCTTTTTGCCATCCAAATGCCCCGTTTTTGCCAATCCAATACCTCCATTTTGCCATCCAAATGTCCCATTTTATTGGCAACGAACCAATATCTTTATGCCCCCCAATCCTGGAGGATGACTCCAACAAAAACCCCACTGAGAGCTCTCAAATTGCCTGCAGCACAAGTTACCTGAAGTAATGAAGTGTAACGTTGTCGTTCGTCTCCTTGAGTAGTTTCATCTTCGGAAATTTCTCCACAAATTTTAGACTGCTGTAAACGTATTGCCAGAAAGGACAAAAGTAAGTAATTTATAATTATAATGGTTTCTTAATGTGTCAGAAGAATGACAGGAAACAGCTTAAGGGACAGAGTGAGAAACACTGACCTGAGGAAGAAACTCGAAATTGAACCAGCCATCGAATACATAAAGAAACAACAGATAAATTGGTTCGGCCACATAACAAGACAAAAAGAACTAACAATGAATCAAAGAGCCATAAACAAACGCTACGAAAACGCCAGATTAAGAGGAAGACCGAGAAAGAGATGGATAAAGGGAATACTAGAGTCACTAGGAGGGATAACACCAGAAGAGGCCAACAGAAGAGCAAAGAATCGCAGATTGTTTCTCCCCTCGACGCCAACAGAGGAAGGATAGAAGAAGAAGAAGTAGAAGAATGGTTTCTTTATAAGTAAACAGAAAATGGCAATGTGTTGTATATTTGCGATGGAAACATATGGTTGTGAATCATGGAAAATCGCGCAAACAAGGCAGGAAATCGACTCGAAGGAAACAAGAAGCTACATACAAATCTTTAAAATAACTTGGAGAATGAAAAAGAGCAATGAAGACATTATTACATGTTTTAAACATGAAAAATGGCTGGCATATAAACACCACCCCACAGATGAAGACATTATTACATGTTTTAAACATGAAAAATGGCTGGCATATAACACCACCCCACAGATGAAGACATTATTACATGTTTTAAACATGAAAAATGGCTGGCATATAAACACCACCCCACAGATGAAGACATTTTCACATCAGTATTGCTGTTTAGCTTTCGTCTTTGCATTTCTGTGTTTATTTTCAATACCCGATGAAGGATTTTACAGAAACGTTGGTTTATTTCGTGTCTCCTTTAGTTTAGCTGCTTTATACAATATTGTGTTTATTTTATACACTATTCTACAGAGGAAACTATAGTTCTTCACAAATTCGTGCCCACAGAGTTTATTAATTATCTCGAAAACTGTTTCAATGAATTTCTGTGATTCTTTTTCGTGAAATCTTATTTTTTCACCGACCTTCAGTCTGAAGTTTTGCCCTACTGTCATGCATTTAGGAACGATTTTTGCTTATTTGAGGTACATAAATATATTATTTTCTTGCTTGTCCTAAATTTTAGAATTTTATAATACCCACATTTGTTGTAATCAACTCACCAATTAAACAGGCAAATGTCGCGTGCACACCACACAATCTTAGCACCGTTTCGCACTCTTTAACGTGTAAGACCGGCGCCGCTCCGAGGTTTTTTTGGTAATTTCATTTCCGGTTTCTTGTTAAATTGGTCCAGAGGCGTATTTTGACAAAATATTTACTATTAATGAATATTCCTGTATGTGTGATAATTTGTAAGCTATTGTGAAGTGACTACTTGATTTTTAAAACCATGAACAGTTTAAAGTGTAAATTCATCACTATGCAAAAGGTAACTGTGTTATTGTACATGTACTTTTGCAAGGAATCTAAAAGGGGTTGGTTATATTACGATATAAAAAAAAACAGAAAACAGAACACGGGCAGCTCTAAATATAAATAGAAAGTCTTTCAATCGATGGATAGGACAGAACTTTGACTCTGCAGAAGCGACGATCAAGCAAGGAAGTTTACCTATCTCTATGACGAAGATATAAAATCAAATGAAAAATGTTGCCCTATTCAATGTAACACGGATACGCCTTTGACATGCATTGTTAGAAATTTTACATAATTTACTGTAAAATCTAATGTTTAGAGCAAGCGGGTTTGATATTTTCCTAAAATTATATAACAAAAAACGATTTGTGCAAAATTCAGACTATCTTTGTACTTAAACGTTATAAAATCTGAAGGTCGGTGAAAAAATAAGGTTTCAGGAAAAAGAATGACAGAAATTTATCAAACAGTTTCCGAGATAATTGATCAACTCTGTGGGCACGAATTTGTGAAGGAACTATATAAAAAATACTATAGCCACGTCAAAAAACACAATGGGCTGGAAAGAATAATGTTGAAAGGTGTGGTTCCTGGGCGACGCATCAAAGGCAGACCAAGAAGGTGGTTTCAAGACATGAATGAGACCTTGAACATGGCAACAGAAGAAGTGAGAGATCCGGCTAGAGACAGATTCTTTCAGACGGGCTGTGGTGAATGCAACGTTCTGTGGGAGATCTGGCTAAAGACAGATTCTTACAGACGGGCTGTCGTGAATGCAACTGTCTGTGGGAGATCTGGCTAAAGACAGATTCTTACAGACGGGCTGTCGTGAATGCAACTGTCTGTGGGAGATCTGGCTAAAGACAGATTCTTACAGACGGGCTGTCGTGAATGCAACTGTCTGTGGGAGATCTGGCTAAAGACAGATTCTTACAGACGGGCTGTCGTGAATGCAACGTTCTGTGGGAGATCTGGCTAAAGACAGATTCTTACAGACGGGCTGTCGGGAATGCAACTGTCTGTGGGAGATCTGGCTAAAGACAGATTCTTACAGACGGGCTGTCGTGAATGCAACTGTCTGTGGGAGATCTGGCTAAAGACAGATTCTTACAGACGGGCTGTCGTGAATGCAACTGTCTGTGGGAGATCTGGCTAAAGACAGATTCTTACAGACGGGCTGTCGTGAATGCAACGTTCTGTGGGAGATCTGGCTAAAGACAGATTCTTACAGACGGGCTGTGGTGAATGCAACTGTCTGTAAAAGATCTGGCTAAAGACAGATTCTTACAGACGGGCTGTGGTGAATGCAACTGTCTGTGGGAGATCTGGCTAAACACAGATTCTTACAGACGGGCTGTGGTGAATGCAACTGTCTGTGGGAGATCTGGCTAAACACAGATTCTTACAGACGGGCTGTGGTGAATGCAACTGTCTGTGGGAGATCTGGCTAAACACAGATTCTTACAGACGGGCTGTGGTGAATGCAACTGTCTGTGGGAGATCTGGCTAAACACAGATTCTTACAGACGGGCTGTGGTGAATGCAACTGTCTGTGGGAGATCTGGCTAAACACAGATTCTTACAGACGGGCTGTGGTGAATGCAACTGTCTGTGGGAGATCTGGCTAAACACAGATTCTTACAGACGGGCTGTGGTGAATGCAACTGTCTGTAAAAGATCTGGCTAAAGACAGATTCTCACAGACGGGCTGTGGTGAATGCAACTGTCTGTGGGAGATCTGGCTAAAGACAGATTCTCACAGACGGGCTGTGGTGAATGCAACTGTCTGTGGGAGATCTGGCTAAAGACAGATTCTCACAGACGGGCTGTGGTGAATGCAACGTTCTGTGGGAGATCTGGCTAAAGACAGATTCTTACAGACGGGCTGCTGTGGTGAATGCAACGTTCTGTGGGAGATCTGGCTAGAGACAGATTCTTACAGACGGGCTGTGGTGAATGCAACTGTCTGTAAAAGATCTGGCTAGAGACAGATTCTTACAGACGGGCTGTGGTGAATGCAACTGTCTGTAAAAGATCTGGCTAGAGATAATGCATCTTTCAGATGTAGCTGTAGTTAGTCGAAGGCCCCGATATCACTGCAAATGAATTAAAATCCATAATTGCTCAACCGCCCGTACCAGTGGAATCATTGGAATTAATTATCTCATCGAATATCCAAACAAAAAAGGCAGCTGCAGCCCTATCATAGCAGCTACAGCACACGCCAAAAGATATAAGGCGTAGCCGCACCGAAAGTGAACGCAGCCAAACTGTCCTTCTTAATACGATATCATCATTCATCGTAAGGAATCGGAATATCGAACCACGATCCCGATGAAAAACACAATTCACAGTGTGCACAGAACACTAAACTCAGTAGCTCAGTAACTCCGGCAGCAAGTCGGACTCGAAATATGATGAAACTGCAACAAGGAACACTTTTTAGACACAGCCTCAACGGTTACAGCCGCCTATCCACCATATTGACTGGAAGTCCAACCTTCAAATACATTGGGATAGACTGGAGAGAAGTAAAGAAAATGTCCAAGAGAGATGGAGAGATCTTATCTGTGGTCTATACTTAAAAAGGAGTCTAAGGTTTTGATTCGATTGATTGATTGCCTGATTGATTGATTGCCTGATTAATTGATTGCCTGATTAATTGATTGATTGATTGACTGATTGATTGATTAGTTGATAGATTGATTGACTGATTGATTGATTGGTAGATTGATTGACTGATTTATTGACAGATTGATTGACTGATTGATTGATTGACTGATAGATTGATTGATTGACTGATTGATTGACTGATTAATTGATTGACTGATTGATTGACTGATTGATTGACTGATTGATTGACTGATTGACTGATTGATCGATTGACATTCTTTATCATCATCATCAACATCATCATCGAGTGCCGTCTCCGCAACGAATGTTGGCTACCATGGATCGCCATTCCACTCTGTTTCTTGCTATGATGGTGCAGGTTGTCATAGATTTACTTGTCCATCTTTTGATGTTACTCGTCCATGTTAGTCTTGGTTTGCCTCTGCATCTTTTACCTTGTATTTTTCCTTCCAATATTACTTTTAGTAGGCTGTTGTGTCTTTTAACGTGCCTCAAAAGTTTCATTTGTCTTGTCTTAATTGTATTTAGTAGTTCTCTTTTTATTTTCAGTTGTTTTAAAACTTCATCGTATGTTTTCCTTTCTTTCCATCCAATTCTACCTATTCTTCTATAAATCCACATTTCAAAGGCTTCAATTTTCTGTTCTGTTTTCTTGTCTAATGTCCATGTTTCTGCACCATACAGGAATATTGAGAAGATGTAACATTTTGCTATTCTTAGTTTCAGACCTTCTTTGTATCTCCTAAATCAGCTCTTGATCGAGAAGGCTATGCCGAAACTGAGAAGACGTCATCGAGAGTTCTTCAAAAGCCGCCGAAGGTACGGGATTCATGATGGCGATGTTGGTGATAATGGCCGTCATTTAAAGACGGACGGCCAAGATGGATGGACTTGCGGTAAGCGCAGAAGAAGAAGCAGAAGCGGTAGGGCTGTGATAAAGGGATGAACTCACCTCAAGAAGATGATGTGTTCAGGGGCAAATTCGTTATCTTTTCTGGTGTTCAACATTTCGAGGTAGTCATGGACGTTGATGCTGAGCATGGCGCAGGGCTCGCAGCTAATCACAGAGTAGTCTCTCTCACACTGGGGGTCGGACATGCTCTCGTCCTGTAGGCGGGTTAGAGGTGGTGGTGGTGATTGTGGTGATGATGGTGGTGATTGTGGTGATGGTGATTGTGGTGATGGTGGTGATTGTGGTGGTGATGGTGGTGATGGTGGTGGTGATTGTGGTGATGGTGGTTGTGATTGTGGTGATGGTGGTGGTGATTGTGGTGGTGATGGTGGTGGTGATGGTGGTGATGGTGGTGGTTATGGTGGGTATTGTGGTGGTGATTGTGTTGATGGTGGTGGTGATTGTGGTGATGGTGGTGGTGATGGTGGTGGTGATGGTGGTGGTGATTATGATGGTGGCTGTGAAGATGGTGGTGGTGATGGTGGTGGTGATTGTGGTGGTGATTGTGGTGATGGTGGTGGTGATTGTGGTGATGGTGATTGTGGTGATGGTGGTGATTGTGGTGGTAATGGTGGTGATGGTGGTGATGGTGGTGGTGATTGTGGTGACGGTGGTTGTGATTGTGGTGATGGTGGTGGTGATTGTGGTGATGGTGGTGGTGATGGTGGTGGTGATGGTGGTGGTGATGGTGGTGATTGTGGTGATGGTGGTGGTGATTGTGGTGATGGTGGTGGTGATTGTGGTGATGGTGGTGGTGATGGTGGTGGTGATGGTGGTGGTGATTATGATGGTGGCTGTGAAGATGGTGGTGGTGATGGTGGTGGTGATTGTGGTGGTGATTGTGGTGATGGTGGTGGTGATTGTGGTGATGGTGATTGTGATGATGGTGGTGGTGATGGTGGTGGTGATTGTGGTGATGGTGGTGGTGATTGTGGTTATGGTGGTGGTGATGGCGGTGGTGATTATGGTAATGGTGGTGGTGATTGTGGTGATGGTGGCGGTGATGGTGGTGGTGATTGTGGTCATGATGGTGGTGATTGTGGTGATGGTGATTGTGGTGATGATGGTGGTGATTGTGGTGGTGATTGTGGTGATGATGGTGGTGATTGTGGTGATGGTCATTGTGGTGATGATGGTGGTGATTGTGGTGGTGATTGTGGTGGTGATTGTGGTGATGATGGTGGTGATTGTGGTGGTGATGGTGGTGGTGATTGTGGTGATGATGGTGGTGATTGTGGTGATGGTGGTGGTGATTGTGGTGATGATGGTGGTGATTGTGGTGATGGTGGTGGTGATTGTGGTGATGATGGTGGTGATTGTGGTGATGGTGGTGGTGATTGTGGTGGTGATGGTGGTGGTGAATGTGGTGATGGTGGTGGTGATGGTGGTGGTGATTGTGGTGGTAATTGTGGTGATGGTGGTGGTGATGGTGGTGGTGATTGTGGTGATGATGGTGGTGATGGTGGTGGTGATTGTGGTGGTAATTGTGGTGATGGTGGTGGTGATGGTGGTGGTGATTGTGGTGGTAATTGTGGTGATGGTGGTGGTGATGGTGGTGGTGATTGTGGTGATGATGGTGGTTGTGATTGTGGTGGTAATTGTGGTGATGGTGGTGGTGATGGTGATTGTGGTGATGATGGTGGTGATGGTGGTGGTGATTATGGTGGTAATTGTGGTGATGGTGGTGGTGATGGTGGTGGTGATTGTGGTGACGGTGGTGGTGATTGTGGTGGTAATTGTGGTGATGGTGGTGGTGATGGTGGTGGTGATTGTGGTGATGGTGATGGTGATGGTGGTGGTGATTGTGGTGGTAATTGTGGTGATGGTGGTGGTGATGGTGGTGGTGATTGTGGTGATGATGGTGGTGATGGTGGTGGTGATGGTGGTGGTGATGGTGGTGGTGATGGTGGTGGTGATTGTGGTGATGATGGTGGTGATTGTTGTGATGGTGGTGGTGATGACGGTGGTGA
>JAVIAB010000026.1:23083920-23166420 GCA_032433765.1 Megaustenia siamemsis | reverse complement strand
AGACAAGGAGACAGGTTAGAAGATAAGACAAGGAGACAGGTTAGAAGATAAGACAAGGAGACAGGTTAGAAGACAAGGAGACAGGTTAGAAGACAAGGAGACAGGTTAGATGATAAGACAAGGAGACAGGTTAGAAGATAAGACAAGGAGACAGGTTAGAAGATAAGACAAGGAGACAGGTTAGAAGACAAGGAGACAGGTTAGAAGATAAGACAAGGAGACAGGTTAGAAGTTAAGACAAGGAGACAGATTAGAAGATAAGACAAGGAGACAGGTTAGAAGACAAGACAAGGAGACAGGTTAGAAGATACGACAAGGAGACAGGTTAGAAGATAAGACAAGGAGACAAACAATAAAACAGATAAAAAGGTTAGAAGATAAGACAGACAATACAACAGACAAGAAGACAGACAATATAACTGACAAGAAAACAGACAGTACAAACGACAAGAAGACAGGTAATAAAATAGACAAAAAGTTTGCAAGTAAAACAAGAAAACAGACAATACAACCGACAAGAAGACAGACAATACAAGCGACAATAAGAAACTCAATAAAACCGATAAAAAGACAAGTTGTAAGAGCGACAAGAAGACAGACAGTACAACCAACAGACAATAAATAAAACAAGAAGAAAGACAATACAACCAACAAGAAGACAGACAATACAAGCGACAATAAGAAACTCAATAAAACCGATAAAAACACAAGTTGTAAGAACGATAAGAAGACAGACAGTACAACCAACAGACAATAAATAAGACAAGAAGACAGACAATACAACCGACAAGAAGACAGACAATACAACCGACAAGAAGACCGACAGTACAACCGACAAGAAGACAGACAATACAACCGACAAGAAGACAGACAATACAACCGACAAGAAGAAAGACAATACAACCGACAAGAAGACATACATTACAACCAACAGATAATAAATAAGACAAGAAGACAGACAATACAACAGACAAGAAGACAGACAAAACAACCGACAAGAAGACAGACAATACAACCGACAAGAAGAGAGACAGTACATCAAACAGACAAAAATAAGACAAGAAGACAGACAATACAACCGACAAGAAGACAGACAATACAATCGACAAGAAGACAGACAGTACAACCAACAGGCAATAAATAAGACAAGAAGACAGACAATACAACCGACAAGAAGACAGACAATACAACCGACAAGAAGACAGACAATACAACCGACAAGAAGACAGACAATACAACCGACAAGAAGACAGACAATACAACCGACAAGAAAACAGACAATACAACCGACAAGAAGACAGACAATACAACCGACAAGAAGACAGACAATACAACCGACAGGAATACAGACAATACAACCGACAAGAAGACAGACAGTACAACCAACAGACAATAAATAAGACAAGAAGACAGACAATACAACCGACAAGAAGACAGACAATACAAGCGACAAGAAGACAGACATCTAGAACTCTTTACCCCAAAGCCCTCTGATTTCTTGATGTAGCGAATAAACTGGAAGTACCCACCATTGTGTAAGTGCGGATCTCCGGCAAACTTGACAATTTGAGCTGCCATAAACAAAACTAACAATAGCAAAGTGTTACATCTTCTCAATATTCCTGTATGGTGCAGAACATGGACATTAGACCAGAAAACAGAACAGAAAATTGAAGAGGTAAAGGCATGAAGATGCACAAAGATTTAGTCCTTTAGTTCATTTGAAGACTGACCACGCTCAGGAACACAGGGAAGTGACCTCTTTTTTTTTTATTTTCCTCTCTTGAGTATCTAGCATATTATCGCCATGTAGTTAGATTTGTTAATATATCCTTATATATATATTTCTGTGTTGTTTGTTGTTCGTCCAGATGAAGGCCTACTTGGCCGAAACGTCGACTTTTGTTTCGTCCATTACCACGTAAAGCTGTCACGATATCACTTTTTTCTTCTTTTTTTTTTAGTATTGCTACAGAAATTGAAGTATTTGAAATGTGGATTTATAGAAGAATAGGTAGAATTGGATGGAAAGAAAAGAAAACAAACGATGAAGTTTTAAAACAACTAAAAATTGAAATAAAACTACTAAAAACAATTAGAACAAGAGAAATGCAATTTTGGGGGCGTGTTAAAAGACACAAAAGCATAATAAAAGTAATATTGGAAAGGAAAATACAAGGTAAAAGAGGCAGAGGCAGACCAAGACTAGCATGGACGAGTAACATCAAAAAATGGACAAGTCAGCCTATGACAATCTGCACCATAAAAGCAAGAGAGAGTGGAATGGCGCTCCATGGTAGCCAACCTTCGATGCGGAGACGGCACTCAATGATGATGAAACAAATAGTTGGTGTGGGGGGTGGGGGGGTGGGGAGACCCATTAAATAATAAAATAGTTTGGTGGGAGGGGGAGAGTCCATTTAATAAACAAATAGTTGGGTGGAACTCACTAAACGCCCCCCCCCAAAAAAAAAAAAAATTAAAAAAAATTGGGGAATAGATTAAAACAAAAAAAAATTGGGGAATAAATTAAAACAAAAAATAATTGGGGAATAGATTAAACAAAAAATAATTGGCGAATAGATTAAACAAAAAATAATTGGCGAATAGATTAAACAAAAAATAATTGGCGAATAGATTAAATCCAAAAAAAATAATTGGGGAATAGATTAAACAAAAAATAATTGGGGAATAGATTAACTCTTTCAGTACGGAAGCTTTTATCAAAGCAACAGAAGAGATTTCAGAGACCAAATTGTTCATGGTTTTAAGAGTTAATCTACATATTTATATTTATCTAACATATAACATATTATATATGAATGTTTAGATAATTGAACAAGGAATTAGATTTCACCAATACCAAGATGACACAAGACATGTATACAGAATATGGTTTGATGACGGTTCACACTAATCAAATTGAGAGTGATGCACTGTTTAGTGAAACGTACAGAAAGAATTAAACAAAAAAAATAATTGGGGAAAGATTAAACGCAAAATGATTGGGAATAAACTAAACAAAGAATAATTGGGGAATAGATAAAAAAATAGTCGGGGAATAGATTAAACAAAATATAATTAGGGAATAGATTAAAAAAAGTCGGAAATAGATTAAACAAAACATAATTGGGGAATATATTAAATAAAAATAATTAGGGAATAGATACAAAAATAGTCGGGGAACAGATTAAACAGAAAATAATTATGGAGTAGATTAAACAAAAATAATTAGGGAGTAGATAAAACAAAAAATAGTTAGGAAGTAGACTAAAGAAAAGCTACGCGGGGAAAAGATTAAACAAAAAATAGTTGGGAAATAGACTAAACAAACAATAGTTGGGAAATAGACTAAACAAAAAATAGCTGGGAAATAGGCTAAACAAACAATAGCTGGGAAATTGACTAAACAAAAACTATGTGGGGGTTAGCTTAATTAAAAAGCAATTGGTGAATAGACTAAACAAAAATAGATAGATAGATAGACAGACAGACAGACAGACAGACAGACAGACAGACAGACAGACAGACAGACAGACAGACAGACAGACAGACAGACAGACAGATAGATAGATAGATAGATAGATAGATAGATAGATAGATAGATAGATAGATAGATAGATAGATAGATAGATAGATAGATAGATAGATAGATAGATAGATAGATAGATAGATAGATAGATAGATAGATAGATAGATAGATAGATAGATAGATAGATAGACAGGCAGGCAGGCGGGCAGACAGACAGGCAGTTAGATAGATAGATAGATAGATAGATAGATAGATAGATAGATAGATAGATAGATAGATAGATAGATAGATAGATAGATAGATAGATAGATAGATAGATAGATAGATAGATAGATAGATAGATAGATAGATAGATAGATAGATAGATAGATAGATAGATAGATAGATAGATAGATAGATAGATAGAGATAAATAGAAAGGCAGGCTGAAAGTCTCGAAGGCAGTCAGGAAGGCAGGCAGACAGGTAGCTAGGTAGGTAGGTAGGTTGGTTGGTAGGTAAATTAGTAGGTAGGTAGGTAGGTAGATTAGTAGGCAGGTAGGTAGATTAGTAGTTAGGCAGGTAGGTGGGTAGGTAAATTAGTAGGCAAGTAGTTAGGTAGGTAGATTAGTAGGTAGGTAGGTAGATTACCCACAATAACATGTACTAATGTGTATGTACCTTTCCCTTTGAGAAGTATATAAAAGTCACAAGCAGCATGCCTCTCTCGAATGATGTACTTGTCTCCTGGTATCCTATCAGATAAAGTTGACACCATCAATGTAGAGCTCTGTCACTTTTATAATATATCTTCATTATCAAGTACCGTTCCTGCTGGCCTAGGTGATCATAACCCTCTAAAATTTTCTATATTTTAACTTGTTTATAAATTCTGCTATTGATTCATTCTCTTCACGGATAAGTCATTATCATCGAGTGCCGTCTCCGCAACGAAGGTTGGTTACCATGGATCGACATTCTGCTCTGTCTCTTGATTTGATGGTGCAAGCTGTCATAGATTTACTTGTCCATCTTTTGATGCTACTCGTCCATGTTAGTCTTGGTCTGCCTCTGCCTCTATTACCTTGTATTTTCCCTTCCAATATTACTTTTAGTAGGATGTGTCTTTTAGCATGCCCTAAAAATTCATTTGTCTTGTCTTGATTGTATTTAGTAGTTCTCTTTTTATTTTCAGCTGTTTTAAAACTTCATCATTTGTTATCTTTTGTTTCCATCCAATTCTACCTATGCTTCTATAAATCCACATTTCAAAGGCTTAAATTTTCTGTTCTGTTTTCTTGTCTAATGTCCATGTTTCTGCAACATATAGGAATATTGAGAAGATGTAACATTTTGCTATTCTCAGTTTCAGCCCTACTGTTATTTGTTTTGTTGTTAGTATATTTTTCATGACATTAAAATTACTTTTTGCCATATCTATTCTTTTGTTTATTTCAGTTGTACATTTTCCAACATTGGTTATAGTATGTCCAAGGTAGTTGTAGCTCTGAACTGTCTCTAGATGTATTCCTTCAACTTTGATATTTAATTGTAGGTCTTGAGAATTTTCTTTGTTTATGATAATAATTTTAGTTTTTTTTACATTCATATCTAGTCCATATTTTTTTGCTTGTCATGTTTATTTCATTAAGTAATTGTTGTAGATCTTTAGGATTTTCTGCTAGTAATACTGTATCATCAGCATATCTTAGGTTATCGATTATAGTTCCATTAATGTTTAGGCCTGGCATCTCTGAGATGTTTTTTCACAGACAACTGGCAGATGGAAACAGAGATAGGGGGCACCCAAATCTAAATTATAGACAGATGTGTGTAAACGTGACATGAAGACTCTGAACATAAACCCTGCAACATGGGAAGACATAGCTGCAGACCGCAATCTTTGGAAACACACTCTAAAGCTCCAACTCAAACAAGAAGCAGACAGATTCATAGAAAAAGAGAATACACGGCGACAAAAAAGAAAAAAACAGTTTCTAGGGGCGCTGCAAAATCAATAGCCAACAATAAATGATGGAGGTTATTATAGCCAACTATGACTGGCGGAGGCTACTATAAATCAACTGTGACTGAAGGAGGCTACTATAGTCAACTATGACTAACGGAGGCAACCATAAGCCAACTATGATAGATGGAGGCTACTATAGTCAACTATGATAGATGGAGGCTACTATAAGCCAACTATGATAGAAGGAGGCTACTATAGTCAACCATGACTCACGGAGGCTACTATAAATCAACTATGACCGAAGGAGGCTACTATAGTCAACTATGACAGAAGGAGGCTACTATAGTCAACTATGACAGAAGAAGGCTACTATAGTCAACTATGACAGAAGAAGGCTACTATAGTCAACTATGACAGGAGGCTAATATAGTCAACTATGACAGAAGGAGGCTACTATAGTCAACTATGACAGAAGAAGGCTACTATAGTCAACTATGACAGAAGAAGGCTACTATAGTCAACTATGACAGAAGAAGGCTACTATAGTCAATTATGACAGAAGGAGGCTACTATAGTCAACTATGACAGAAGGAGGCTACTATAGTCAATTATGACAGAAGGAGGCTACTATAGTCAACTATGACAGAAGGAGGCTACTATAGTCAACTATGACAGAAGGGGGCTACTATAAATCAACTATGACAGAAGGAGGCTACTATAGTCAACTATGACAGAAGGAGGCGCCTATAGTCAACTATGACAGAAGAAGGCTACTATAGTCAACTTTGACAGAAGGAGGCTACTATTGTCAACCATGACAGAAGGAGACTACTATAGTCAACTATGACAGAAGGAGGCTACTATAGTCAACTATGACAGAAGGAGGCTACTATAGTCAACTATGACAGAAGGAGGCTACTATAGTCAACTTTGACAGAAGGAGGCTACTATAGTCAACTATGACAGAAGGAGGCCACTATAAATCAACTAAGACAGAAGGAGGCTACTATAGTCAACAATGACAGAAGGAGGCTACTATAGTCAACTTTGACAGAAGGAGGCTGCTATAGTCAACTATGACAGAAGGAGACTACTATAGTCAACTATGACTGACGGAGGCTACTATAGTCAACAATGACTGACGAAGGCTACTACAGTCAACTATGACAGAAGGAGGCTTCTATAGTCAACAATGACTGACGGAAGATACTATAGTCAACTATAACTGATGGAGGCTACTATAGTCAACTATGACAGAAGGAGGCTAATATAAGCCAACTATGACTGACGAAGGCTACTACAGTCAACTATGACTGACGGAAGCTACTATAGTCAACTATGACTGACGAAGGCTACTACAGTCAACTATGACAGAAGGAGGCTACTATAGTCAACAATGACTGACGGGAGATACTATAGTCAACTATAACTGATGGAGGCTACTATAGTCAACTATGACTGACGAAGGCTACTACAGTCAACTATGACATAAGGAGGCTACTATAGTCAACTTTGACTGGCGAAGGCTACTATAGTCAACTATGACAGAAGGAGGCTACTATAGTCAACTATGACTGACGAAGGCTACAATAGTCAACTATGACAGAAGGAGGCTACTATAGTCAACTATGACTGACGAAGGCTACTACAGTCAACTATGACATAAGGAGACTACTATAGTCAACTTTGACTGGCGAAGGCTACTATAGTCAACTATGACAGAAGGAGGCTACTATAGTCAACTATGACTGACGAAGGCTACAATAGTCAACTATGACAGAAGGAGGCTACTATAGCCAACTATGACTGACGAAGGCTACTGCAGTCAACTATGACATAAGGAGGCTACTATAGTCAACTATGACAGAAGGAGGCGCCTATAGTCAACTATGACAGAAGAAGGCTACTATAGTCAACTTTGACAGAAGGAGGCTACTATTGTCAACCATGACAGAAGGAGTCTACTATAGTCAACTATGACAGAAGGAGGCTACTATAATCAACTATGACAGAAGGAGGCGCCTATAGTCAACTATGACAGAAGAAGGCTACTATAGTCAACTTTGACAGAAGGAGGCTACTATTGTCAACCATGACAGAAGGAGTCTACTATAGTCAACTATGACAGAAGGAGGCTACTATAGTCAACTATGACAGAAGGAGGCTACTATAGTCAACTATGACAGAAGGAGGCTACTATAGTCAACTATGACAGAAGGAGGCTACTATAGTCAACAATGACAGAAGGAGGCTACTATAGTCAACTTTGACAGAAGGAGGCTGCTATAGTCAACTATGACAGAAGGAGGCTACTATAGTCAACTATGACTGACGGAGGCTACTATAGTCAACAATGACTGACGAAGGCTACTACAGTCAACTATGACAGAAGGAGGCTACTATAGTCAACAATGACTGACGGAAGATACTATAGTCAACTATAACTGATGGAGGCTACTATAGTCAACTATGACAGAAGGAGGCTAATATAAGCCAACTATGACTGACGAAGGCTACTACAGTCAACTATGACTGACGGAAGCTACTATAGTCAACTATGACTGACGAAGGCTACTACAGTCAACTATGACAGAAGGAGGCTACTATAGTCAACAATGACTGACGGAAGATACTATATTCAACTATAACTGATGGAGGCTACTATAGTCAACTATGACTGACGAAGGCTACTACAGTCAACTATGACATAAGGAGGCTACTATAGTCAACTTTGACTGGCGAAGGCTACTATAGTCAACTATGACAGAAGGAGGCTACTATAGTCAACTATGACTGACGAAGGCTACAATAGTCAACTATGACAGAAGGAGGCTACTATAGTCAACTATGACTGACGAAGGCTACTACAGTCAACTATGACATAAGGAGGCTACTATAGTCAACTTTGACTGGCGAAGGCTACTATAGTCAACTATGACAGAAGGAGGCTACTATAGTCAACTATGACTGACGAAGGCTACAATAGTCAACTATGACAGAAGGAGGCTACTATAGTCAACTATGACTGACGAAGGCTACTACAGTCAACTATGACATAAGGAGGCTACTATAGTCAACTATGACAGAAGGAGGCGCCTATAGTCAACTATGACAGAAGAAGGCTACTATAGTCAACTTTGACAGAAGGAGGCTACTATTGTCAACCATGACAGAAGGAGTCTACTATAGTCAACTATGACAGAAGAAGGCTACTATAGTCAACTATGACAGAAGGAGGCTACTATAGTCAACTATGACAGAAGGAGGCTACTATAGTCAACTATGACAGAAGGAGGCTACTATAGTCAACTATGACAGAAGGAGGCTACTATAGTGAACTATGACAGAAGGAGGCCACTATAAATCAACTATGACAGAAGGAGGCTGCTATAGTCAACTATGACAGAAGGAGGCTACTATAGTCAACTATGACTGACGGAGGCTACTATAGTCAACAATGACTGACGAAGGCTACTACAGTCAACTATGACAGAAGGAGGCTACTATAGTCAACAATGACTGACGGAAGATACTATAGTCAACTATAACTGATGGAGGCTACTATAGTCAACTATGACAGAAGGAGGCTAATATAAGCCAACTATGACTGACGAAGGCTACTACAGTCAACTATGACTGACGGAAGCTACTATAGTCAACTATGACTGACGAAGGCTACTACAGTCAACTATGACAGAAGGAGGCTACTATAGTCAACAATGACTGACGGAAGATACTATAGTCAACTATAACTGATGGAGGCTACTATAGTCAACTATGACTGATGAAGGCTACTACAGTCAACTATGACATAAGGAGGCTACTATAGTCAACTTTGACTGGCGAAGGCTACTAAAGTCAACTATGACAGAAGGAGGCTACTATAGTCAACTATGACTGACGAAGGCTACAATAGTCAACTATGACAGAAGGAGGCTACTATAGTCAACTATGACTGACGAAGGCTACTACAGTCAACTATGACATAAGGAGGCTACTATAGTCAACTTTGACTGGCGAACGCTACTATAGTCAACTATGACAGAAGGAGGCTACTATAGTCAACTATGACTGACGAAGGCTACAATAGTCAACTATGACAGAAGGAGGCTACTATAGTCAACTATGACTGACGAAGGCTACTACAGTCAACTATGACATAAGGAGGCTACTATAGTCAACTATGACAGAAGGAGGCGCCTATAGTCAACTATGACAGAAGAAGGCTACTATAGTCAACTTTGACAGAAGGAGGCTACTATTGTCAACCATGACAGAAGGAGTCTACTATATTCAACTATGACAGAAGGAGGCTACTATAGTCAACTATGACAGAAGGAGGCTACTATAGTCAACTATGACAGAAGGAGGCTACTATAGTCAACTATGACAGAAGGAGGCTACTATAGTCAACTATGACAGAAGGAGGCTACTATAGTGAACTATGACAGAAGGAGGCCACTATAAATCAACTATGACAGAAGGAGGCTGCTATAGTCAACTATGACAGAAGGAGGCTACTATAGTCAACTATGACTGACGGAGGCTACTATAGTCAACAATGACTGACGAAGGCTACTACAGTCAACTATGACAGAAGGAGGCTACTATAGTCGACAATGACTGACGGAAGATACTATAGTCAACTATAACTGATGGAGGCTACTATAGTCAACTATGACAGAAGGAGGCTAATATAAGCCAACTATGACTGACGAAGGCTACTACAGTCAACTATGACTGACGGAAGCTACTATAGTCAACTATGACTGACGAAGGCTACTACAGTCAACTATGACAGAAGGAGGCTACTATAGTCAACAATGACTGACGGAAGATACTATAGTCAACTATAACTGATGGAGGCTACTATAGTCAACTATGACTGATGAAGGCTACTACAGTCAACTATGACATAAGGAGGCTACTATAGTCAACTTTGACTGGCGAAGGCTACTATAGTCAACTATGACAGAAGGAGGCTACTATAGTCAACTATGACTGACGAAGGCTACAATAGTCAACTATGACAGAAGGAGGCTACTATAGTCAACTATGACTGACGAAGGCTACTACAGTCAACTATGACATAAGGAGGCTACTATAGTCAACTTTGACTGGCGAACGCTACTATAGTCAACTATGACAGAAGGAGGCTACTATAGTCAACTATGACTGACGAAGGCTACCACAGTCAACTACGACAGAAGGAGGCTACTATAGTCAACTATGACTGACGAAGGCTACCACAGTCAACTACGACAGAAGGAGGCTACTATAGTCAACTATGACAGAAGGAGGCTACTATAGTCAACTATGACAGAAGGAGGCTACTATAAACCAACTATGACTGGCGGAGGCTACTATAAATCAACTATGACAGAAGGAGGCTACTATAGTCAACTGTAACTAACAGAGGCTACTATAGTCAGCTATTACTGAAAGAGGCTACTATAGTCAACTGTAACTGACAGAGGCTACTATAGTCAAATATGACTGGCAGTGGCTACTATAAATCAACTATGACTGACAGAGGCTACTATAGTCAAATATGACTGGCAGTGGCTGCTATAAATCAACTATGACTGGCAGAGGCTACTATAGTCAACTATTACTGACAGAGGCTACTAGAAATCAACCATAACTGACAGAGGTTACTATAGTCAACTATAATTGACAGAGGCTACTATAGTCAACTGCAACTGACAGAGGCTACTATAGTCAACTATTACTGACAGAGGCTACTATAGTCAACTGTAACTGACAGAGGCTACTATAGTCAACTATTACTGAAAGAGGCTTCTATAGTCAACTATAACTGACAGAGGCTATTATAGGTAACTATGACTGACAGAGGCTACTATAGTCAACTATAACTGACAGAGGCTATTATAGTCAACTATTACTGACAGAGGCTACTATAGTCAACTATAACTGACAGAGGCTACTATAGTCAACTATAACTAACAGAGTGTACTATAGTTAACTATAACTGATAGAGGCTACTATAGTCAACTATGACTGACAGAGGCTACTATAGGTAACTATAACTGACAGAGACTACTATAGTCAACTATAACTGACAGAGGCTACTACAGTCAACTATTACTGACAGAGGCTACTATAGTCAACTATGACAGAAGGATGCTACTATAGTCAACTATAACTGACTGAGGCTACTATAGTTAACTATAACTGATGGAGGCTACTATAGTCAACTATAACTGACAGAGGCTACTATAGTTAACTATAACTGATAGAGGCTACTATAATCAACTATAAATGACAGAGGCTACTATAGTTAACTATAACTAATAGAGGCTACTATAGTCAACTATAACTGATAGAGGCTACTATAGTCAACTATGACTGACAGAGGCTACTATAGTCATCTATAACTGATAGAGGCTACTATAGTCAACTATAACTGACAGAGGCTACTATAGTCAACTATGACAGAAAGAGGCTACTATAGTCAACTATGACAGAAGGAGGCTACTATAGTCAACTATGACAGAAGGAGACTACTACAGTCAACTATGACAGAAGGAGGCTATTATAGTCAACTATGACAGAAGGAGGCAACTATAAGCCGACTATGACTAACGGAGGCTACTATAAATCAACTATGATAGAAGGAGGCTACTATAGTCAACTGTAACTGACAGAGGCTACTATAGTCAAATATGACTGGCATTGGCTACTATAAATCAACTATGACTGACAGAGGCTACTATAGTCAAATATGACTGGCAGTGGCTGCTATAAATCAACTATGACTGGCAGAGGCTACTATAGTCAACTATTACTGACAGAGGCTACTAGAAATCAACCATAACTGACAGAGGCTACTATAGTCAACTATAATTGCCAGAGGCTACTATAGTCAACTGCAACTGACAGAGGCTACTATAGTCAACTATTACTGACGAGGCTACTATAGTCAACTGTAACTGACACAGGCTACTATAGTCAACTATTACTGAAAGAGGCTTCTATAGTCAAATATAACTGACAGAGGCTATTATAGGTAACTATGAATGACAGAAGCTACTATAGTCAACTATAACTGACAGAGGCCACTATAGGTAACTATGACTGACAGAGGCTACTATAGTCAACTATTACTGACAGAGGCTACTATAGTCAACTATAACTGCCTGAGGCTACTATAGTCAACTATGACTGACAGAGGCTACTATAGTCAACTATAACTGATAGAGGCTACTATAGTCAACTATAACTGACAGAGGCTACTATAGTCAACTATAACTGACAGAGGCTACTATAGTTAACTATAACTGACAGAGGCTTCTATAGTCAACTATAACTGATAGAGGCTACTATAGTCAACTATAACTGACAGAGGCTACTATAGTCAACTATGACTGACAGAGGCTACTATAGTCGACTATAACTGACAGAAGCTACTATAGTTAGTTATAACTGACAGAGGCTACTATAGTCAACTATAACTGACAGAGGCTACTATAGTCGACTATAACTGACAGAGGCTACTACAGTCAACTATAACTGACAGAGGCTACTATAGTCAACTATTACTGACAGAGGCTACTATAGTCAACTATTACTGACAGAGGCTACTATAGTCGACTATAACTGACAGAGGCTTTTATAGTCAACTATTACTGACAGAGGCTACTATAGTCAACTATAACTGACAGAGGCTACTATAGTCGACTATAACTGACAGAGGCTTTTATAGTCAACTATTACTGACAGAGGCTACTATAGTCAACTATTACTGACAGAGGCTACTATAAATCAACTATAACTGACAGAGGCTACTATAGTCAACTATAACTGACAGAGGCTACTATACTCAACTATGACTGGCAATTATTGTCAACTATGACTGATGGAGGCTACTATAGTCAACTATTACTGACAGAGGCTACTGTAAATCAACTATAACTGACAGAGGCTACTATAGTCAACTATAACTGACAGAGGCTACTATACTCAACTATGACTGGCAACTATAGTCAACTATGACTGATGGAGGCTACTATAGTCAACTATGACTGATGGAGGCTACTATAGTCAACTATGACTGATGGAGGCTACTATAGTCAACTATGACTGATGGAGGCTACTATAGTCAACTATGACTGATGGAGGCTACTATAGTCAACTATGACTGATGGAGGCTACTATAGTCAACTATGACTGATGGAGGCTACTATAGTCAACTATGACTGATGGAGGCTACTATAGTCAACTATGACTGATGGAGGCTACTATAGTCAACTATAACTGACAGAGGCTACTATAGTCAACTATAACTGACAGAGGCTACTATAGTCAACTATAACTGACAGAGGCTACTATAGTCAACTATAACTGACAGAGGCTACTATAGTCAACTATGACTGATGGAGGCTACTAGACTGATATCTTTTTTCTCTTTGTACCTCAGTCTCTAATTCCTTCAATTTTTCCATTTGCTACAAAATGTTCTACCTGGACATAATGACGATCGTATTTACGTGTTTGTTAGAACATATTTGTAAACTTACTTTGACCTATCTAACAATGTCAGGCCTTTCACCTGTTACGTGTTGCCCTTATAAGAGGGACCTTCATTGCACATGGACAATTATGGAAATCTTAAATAAATAAAGTTAAATACGAAAATACACAATTTTGGACTCCAATTTTTAATCCTAATATATGGCAGCGAAACATGGAGAATAGCAAAAATGGCAAGCATGAAGATACAGACCTTCATTAATGGATGCTTACGCAGAATAAAAGAATGGAAACGGCAGGACAAAATCACTAGCATAGAATTATGGAAATGTACCAGTCAAATAACTACTAAACACAATTCAAACAAGACAAATGCGATTTTTGGGGCATGTTAAAAGACGCAACAGCCTAATAAAAGTAATCCTGGAGGGAAAATACAAGATAAAATAGGCAGAGTCTGACCAAGACTAACATGGACGAGTAACATCAAAAGATGGACAAACCAGCATATGACAACCTGCACCATCAAAACAAGAGACAGAGTAGAATGGCGCTCCATGGTAGCCAACCTTCGATGCGGAGACGGCACTCAATGACGATGAGCTATCCTCCACATGTAAGACATCTCTCTCTCTCTCTCTCTCTCTCTCTCTCTCGTATCACCATTTGACCTCTTATCCCTCAATCCACTTTACCTTCACTAACCAGCCCTCATTATCCTACATGTAGTAGATGATCTGTGCCTCATCGTTTGTTATCGTTGTCCTCGTTCTATGGCGAATGATGCATGTAGGCCGAAACGTTAGTATTTTGTTGTGTTCAATGTTTGTAAAGCTGTCACCATACCTTGTATGAGTATACGTCACACCCTACTACTGGCTCCCAATCACCACATAGCATCAGTATCTGTCGGAGATTGAATGGCAGCGTTTTCAAACTCCTTCGACCAAAGTTCAATTATTGACCAGGCGTGCGTGCAGTACAAGATCTAGACTTGGTGAGGCCCTAAGTTAAATGACACTTGTAGAAGGCTCACCACTCCCTAATATTAACACAAGACGGTCTCACAATACATGAAATCATATCTTCTTCCCCATCTCCCTTCCACGTCCCTATGAAGATGACTAACTCTGCAATGTTAGCTGCTGGACAGGCAATGGATCGGGCAGATATCTTTAACAATCAATGAGAGATGGGTCGAATAAAGGTCTTTGACAGAAGTACAAATACATGGCTATCTAGACTGTGTGAACTGGGAGTGAAGAGAGATATCATTAACAACTTACGAGAGATGGGTAGAACTTTGAGAGAAGTACAAATACATGGCTATCTAGACTGTGTGAACTGGGAGTGAAGAGAGATATCATTAACAACTTACGAGAGATGGGTAGAACTTTGACAGTAGTACAAATACATGGCTATCTAGACTGTGTGAACTGGGAGTGAAGAGAGATATCATTAACAACTTACGAGAGATGGGTGGAACATTGAGAGAAGTACAAATACATGGCTATCTAGACTGTGTGAACTGGGAGTGAAGAGAGATATCATTAACAACTTACGAGAGATGGGTAGAACTTTGACAGTAGTACAAATACATGGCTATCTAGACTGTGTGAACTGGGAGTGAAGAGAGATATCATTAACAACTTACGAGAGATGGGTGGAACTTTGAGAGAAGTACAAATACATGGCTATCTAGACTGTGTGAACTGGGAGTGAAGAGAGATATCATTAACAACTTACGAGAGATGGGTAGAACTTTGACTGTCTAGACTGTGTGAACTGGGAGTGAAGACCTGTGTTGCCAGAACAGAGTGATAAGGTAAAGGTAGATTAAAGTTCGAGACTTGTGTCGACGTACATTTTCGCCCATAAATGCTCGGCCGCCTATCCAGGAGTCTCCGAGCACTTCTGAATAGTGTAGCTTCAAGCATAAAAATTCACAATGCGAGACGACATCCCTCACCTTCCCAGAGTAACATCCTGGTACCCATTTTCTGCCAGCGGCTGGATCGACCGCGGGGGTATTTTTTTTCTAACCACGCATACAATTCACACTGCTTCCAGCGGTAATCGAACACGGGTTGTCCGAACGTCTGTAGCCCAGTAGGGTGGTTTTCCCAACTAGGCTACCAAGGTCCCTAGACAGAGCGATATTCTGGACGAATGAGGGGAGTTGTCAACCAACACCAAACTTGGACATTTAGTCTCTATGTGCTTATGGACATTTTGAGGACAAGATCGCAACACCCACTGGTGGTGTCCGGAGTGCTATAATGATGATTCTAATTTAACATACCATAACAGATAATGTATCCGGACAACAAATTAATAACTTTAGCATTGTATGGCGAATCTACAAAGATATCAGTTACTTCTGACTGCAGCAACGGCATGTGAACGGGACAGCCAAAACTTAATTTAGTGATTTATTGACTTACTCCATGTACCAAGCCAACGTGGCAAGTCTCCGTTGAAATGCCGGCGGGTACTGGACAAAGCTCTTATAGGACTGTAGAGCGTCAACAACCTGGCAATGGAGAGTCATCAATAGCAATTATTGTTTACATGTATCTCCCTCTTTCGCTGTAATTTCACAGTTAACTAAATAGACATGAAAACATATATATATATATATATATATCAGTGGCGTATACTGGTTTTGGGGTCTGGGCTACCGTTGACCTAATAAATAATGACATACATTATATTCAGTAGGCTAACATGAAGTAATATTTGCTAATGACATACCTACATTTTAAATTACTTACTTATTTATATGTAAACTCTGTCCGTCTTGTTTGGGACGAAAATGTTTCGATGAATTTGTCATTGAAAGTACTGTTGGTTGGTTTCTAAGTTTCTGAAGGAATGATTTCTCAATGGGCATTATTGCCAAACCAGATAAGCGTTCTTGTGTCTGAGTTGAGCGACAATAAGATTTTATTCTCTTGAGAGCAGAAAAAGTTATTTCTACAGATGCTGATGCGCACAACGTAGTTATAAATAGGTTAGGAAGTTCCGGTAATCGGACATAATTTCACTTTCACTTTGTGACGCTTCTGATTGGCTAGAGCTAAAAATAACCCATGAAACCGCATTCCTGTAGCGGTAGCTTTTTGCAGTATTATTTTGACGGGAATTTTTGAATGTCAAGGTCATTAATTTTAAGTCGGAGAGAAGAGAACTGTACCGCTGCTTATTAGCGGTTTCATGTACTATCTTAGGGTTGTTTCGGTTTCACTCACAAACGTTATAGTGGCCATAGGAAAACCTTGCTTTAATAAATGCAAATCAAAGCAAATAAATCATATTGGCCTACGAAATGTGTTATATAATATTCGAAAATTTGTAATATAATTATATGGGGGGGGGGAGGTGAAATAAAAATCCTGAGTCTCACACGTCGTGGCGACTGCTTGACCAGGCGGCCTTTATCCCTCTGGTTCTATCGTTACCCCCCTCCCCCCACATACACCAGCAATGGTAATATGTGTCGTAAAGTTAGTAAGATAGAATCTGGGACAGAAATCGCATTTTCCAAACCCGAATCTGTGACAGGAATGACATTTTTCAAGCTCCAATTTGGGGCAGGAATGACATTTTTCAAACTCCAATCTGTGACAGGAATGACATTTTCCAAACCCGAATCTGTGACAGGAATGACATTTTTCAAACTCCAATTTGGGACAGGAATGACATTTTTTCAAAGCCATATGTACATGGAACCTCCTGTTTATTGCCGGTATCCGTGAGGGCTAGACATCGAATCTCACTACCCAAGAAACCAGGGGAGGGTAACATTACAAAACTAATATTAAACATAACAACATGACAACAAAAACATTAAAAATAGCAATCGGGGGTCATAATTTAAATAACCTTTAGTATGCTGCAGATACAGCCTTAATAAAGGGGAAAAAAAGTAAAGTGCCCCGTCACGCCAAGTGGCGTGTAGGGAACATGGTGATAGTGACCATAATTTTTTACAGACCCTCAGCACATGATTTTTGGGGTAATGTGGTCGGTATTACGCCCGTGCCGCTTTACTTTCCCAGAAAAATATCAGGTACTCATTTAAGGCTGGGTGAACCCGGAAGCCGTCGATCGGGATAGAAATCCGACCTCTTGTACTTAGTTGTCCAGTTCACTAACCACTAGCTATCGCGGCCCTCTACAGTCATAATAACTAAGAGTGAAAATGAGTTACACAATAAAGAAAAGTGGAACAATATTAAAACAGGTAAAGGAATTTAAATATCTGGGAACAATGTTAACCTCAGATGGTGGATGTAGAACAGAGGTGAGATGCAGAATGGATCAGGCAGAAGCAGCTTTCCAAAAAATGAGGAAGATACTGTGCAATCAATTTTTGACAATAGAAACAAGGAAACTATTTCTTAAATGTTGTGTAGAGCCAGTCTTAACATATGGATGTGAATCATGGACAATAAGACAACAGACAAGAAAATCACTGGAGGCTTTAGAAATGTGGTTTTACAGAAGAATGTTGAGAATACCATAGACAGCTAAGAAGAAAGAGGGCAGAGCAAAGAGAGAGCTAATTTCCAATATTAGGAAGAAACAATCATCATTCTTTGGCCATGTAATGAGAAGAGAACAACTGGAATATATTGTAACAACTGGGAAAATTGAGGGACGAAGAGAAAAGATACCAGACAGCTTAAGAGAATGGCTTGGCAGAAGGTCAACAACAGAAATGATAAATAACTGTCGTGATCGAAAGCTGTGGAGAGACATGATCACCTACGCCAGCAGACATGGTACTTGATGATGATGATGAACACCACAAAGAAACAATGGATTATTTGTTCCCTACCTATTGTTTCTATTTTTTGACAAACCACCACCATCTGTGGTGGGCTACGAGCCCCATTCCTCTTCTGACTAGAGATCGACGTCCTACCACCTGACCACCTAGACGATCCCCCCCCCCCCCCCCCCTCCTCCTCTTAATAAACAATATTAATCTTAAGTAAAAACGTGATATTCCCGACTTTTCGCTAACTGGTGTTGAGACGGTTGCTAGCACCCGGCGCAAGGAAAACACTGCGACCCTTAACTCTTTCCGTACGTTGCGACGCACCTTGCGCCATGATTTCTGTCATGTACGTTTAGCCGCACAGTGCGTCACTCTTAATTTGATTAGCGTAATCTAACATCAAACCATATTCTATTTATATATCTTGTATCATCTTGCTATTGGTGATATCTGATTTCTTGTCCAATTATCTATTAATTCATATCTAATATATTAAGTGTTAGATAAATATAAACATGTAGATTAATATTTAAAAACATAAAAATTTTGTCTCTGAAATCTCTACCACTAAATTCTCTGTCTCTCTCTGCGATCAGGACTCAATCAGAGTAGGATTCCAGACTCTCACATAAAGTCAGCTGTCAGGTTAAGTGTGTTGATCGCCCCCACTGATAGAATGTCACAATTAAAGTCTGCCAGATCCACTCTGATTGAATTCCCGTAAAAACGTTGCACTGTGTTCTGCGCCAGTGGCCAGTGCATCCGATTTTAGCCAGCATTTTATTCAGGTTTGCTTTCCTTAGCCTTTGATTGTCCCCAATCTTCCTGCAAGGCAGCAGATTGTCTTTTCTGTAGGGGGATTCTGCCCTTAGACGGTCGGCCCTCCAGGTTTACGAGCACCATCTGCCTGAGTCACTAGAGGTCACTAACACAGACATGCACACACAAAGATATGAGATGTGACTAACATAGACTTGTACACACAAAGATATGAGATGTGACTAACACAGACATGCACAAACAAAGATATGAGATGTGACTAACACATACATGCACACACAAAGATATGAGATGTGACTAACACAGACATGCACACACAAAATTATGAGATGTGACTAACATAGACATGCACACACAAAGATATGAGATGTGACTAACACAGACATGCACAAACAAAGATATGAGATGCGTGGCTAACACTGACATGCACACACAAAGATATGAGATGTGACTAACACAGACATGCACAAACAAAGATATGAGATGTGACTAACACAGACATGCACACACAAAGATATGTGATGTGACTAACACAGACATGCACAAACAAAGATATGAGATGTGACTAACACAGACATGCACACACAAAGATATGAGATGTGACTAACACAGACATTCACACACAAAGATATGAGATGTGACTAACACAGACATGCACAAACAAAGATATGAGATGTGACTAACACAGACATGCACAAACAAAGAAATGAGATGTGACTAACACAGACATGCACACACAAAGATATGAGATGTGACTAACATAGACATGCACACACAAAGATATGAGATGTGACTAACACAGACATGCACAAACAAAGATATGAGATGCGTGACTAACACTGACATGCACACACAAAGATATGAGATGTGACTACACAGACATGCACAAACAAAGATATGAGATGTGACTAACACAGACATGCACACACAAAGTTATGAGATGTGACTAACACAGACATGCACAAACAAAGATATGAGATGTGACTAACACAGACATGCACACACAAAGATATGAGATGTGACTAACATAGACATGCACACACAAAGATATGAGATGTGACTAACACAGACATGCACAAACAAAGATATGAGATGTGACTAACAAAGACATGCACACACAAAGATATGAGATGTGACTAACACAGACATGCACAAACAAAGATATGAGATGTGACTAACACAGACATGCACAAACAAAGATATGAGATGTGACTAACACAGACATGCACACACAAAGATATGAGATGTGACTAACACAGACATGCACAAACAAAGATATGAGATGTGACTAACACAGACATGCACACACAAAGATATGAGATGTGACTAACATAGACATGCACACACAAAGATATGAGATGTGACTAACACAGACATGCACAAACAAAGATATGAGATGTGACTGACACTGACATGTACACACAAAGATAAGAGATGTGACTAACACAGACATGCACAAACAAAGATATGAGATGTGACTAACATAGACATGCACACACAAAGATATGAGATGTGACTAACACAGACATGCACACACAAAGATATGAGATGTGACTAACACAGACATGCACACACAAAGATATGAGATGTGACTAACACAGACATGCACAAACAAAGATATGAGATGTGACTAACACAGACATGCACAAACAAAGATATGAGATGTGACTAACACAGACATGCACACACAAAGATATGTGATGTGACTAACACAGACATGCACAAACAAAGATATGAGATGTGACTAACACAGACATGCACACACAAAGATATGAGATGTGACTAACACAGACATGCACACACAAAGATATGAGATGTGACTAACACAGACATGCACACACAAAGATATCAGATGTGACTAACACTAACATGCACAAACAAAGATATGGAATGTGACTAACACTGACATTCACACACAAAGATATGAGATGTGACTAACACAGACATGCACAAACAAAGATATGAGATGTGACTAACACAGACATGCACAAACAAAGATATGAGATGTGACTAACACAGACATGCACAAACAAAGATATGAGATGTGACTAACACTGACATGCACAAACAAAGATATGGGATGTGACTAACACAGACATGCACACACAGAGATATGAGATGTGACTAACACAGACACGCACACACAAAGATATGAGATGTGACTAACACAGACATGCACAAACAAAGATATGAGATGTGACTAACACAGACATGCACAAACAAAGATATGAGATGTGACTAACATAGACATGCACACACAAAGATATGAGATGTGACTAACACAGACATGCACACACAAAGATATGAGATGTGACTAACACAGACATGCACAAACAAAGATATGAGATGTGACTAACACAGACATGCACACACAAAGAAATGAGATGTGACTAACACTGACATGCACAAACAAAGAAATGAGATGTGACTAACACGGACATGCACAAACAAAGATATGCGATGTGACTAACACTAAATTGCTAAAACCTACCGTACTGAAAGAATTAATCTGCTATTTTAAAACTCGTTTTACATCTTTCTTTTCACTTTCAATGTGGCTCCTCTGAGGTTTTTTTGCGCCCTGGGCAATAGCCCTTCATGCCACTTTTGTTTTACACATCTACCTACTCCTGCTCTCCAAAAATATAATACAGTTGATGGAACTAAATTTAAAATGCCACTTTATGATTAGCAGAAACAGCCGTGACATTTGTCTGAGTGAAGTGTTAGACGACAAGCTTAACTAAAGCGAAGACGGTGGCGTGGTCAGTGCGCTCGTTTCTGCCTTAAAGGATACGGGTTCATTCTTTGGGTAGAGTTTTTTTTTGTTGTTGTCCTGATCGACATGAATATTTCTACATATGTACTAACATCAAAACAAATAACACCAGAGCTAAAACTAAGAATAGCAAAATGTTACGTCTTCTCAATATTCCTATATGGTGCAGAAACATGGACATTAGACCAGAAAACAGAACAGAAAATTAAAGCCTTTGAAATGTGGATTTATAGAAGAATAGGTAGAATTGGATAGAAATAAAAGAAAACAAACTATGAAGTTTTAAAACAACAACAAATGAAAATAGAACTACTAAACACAATTCAAACAAGACAAATGACATTTTTGGGTCATGTCAAAAGACACAACAGCCTACTAAAATTAGTATTGGAAGGGAAAATACAAGGTAAAAGAGGCAGACCAAGACTAACATGGACGAGTAACATCAAAAGATGGACAAGTCAGCCTATGACAATCTTCACCATCAAAGCAAGAGACAGATTGGAATGGCGCTCCATGGTTGCCAACCTTCGATGCGGAGACGGCACTCAATGATGATGATGATGATGTCTTGTATAATTTTGGCAGTGGTGAAATTAATACCTTGTTCAATTATCTAAAACTTCATATATAATGCTATATGTTAGATCAATATGTAGATTGATTCTTAAAATCATGAAAAATGTCTCCGGAATCACTTCCGTTGCGTTGATAAAAAGCTGTCGTAAGGAATAAGTTAAATAACTTCCAGTAAGACAGGGGAGAGAATCAATTAAATAACTTCCAGTAAGGCAGGGGAGAGAATCAATTAAATAACTTCCAGTAAGACAGGGGAGAGAATCAATTAAATAACTTCCAGTAAGACAGGGGAGAGAATCAATTAAATAACTTCCAGTAAGGCAGGGGAGAGAATCAATTAAATAACTTCCAGTAAGGCAGGGGAGAGAATCAATTAAATAACTTCCAGTAAGGCAGGGGAGAGAATCAATTAAATAACTTCCAGTAAGACAGGGGAGAGAATCAATTAAATAACTTCCAGTAAGGCAGGGAGAGAATCAATTAAATAACTTCCAGTAAGGCAGGGGAGAGAATCAATTAAATAACTTCCAGTAAGGCAGGGGAGAGAATCAATTAAATAACTTCCAGTAAGACAGGGGAGAGAATCAATTAAATAACTTCCAGTAAGGCAGGGGAGAGAATCAATTAAATAACTTCCAGTAAGGCAGGGGAGAGAATCAATTAAATAACTTCCAGTAAGGCAGGGGAGAGAATCAATTAAATAACTTCCAGTAAGACAGGGGAGAGAATCAATTAAATAACTTCCAATAACGAAGGGGAGATAATCAATCAAACAAATTTCCAATAAAGAAGGGGAGATAACCAATCAAACAAATTTCCAATAAAGAAGGAGAGATAATCAAATAAATAACTTCCAGTAAGACAGGGGAGCGAATCAATTAAATAACATCTAATAAGGCAGGGGAGAGAATCAATTAAATAACTTCCATAACGAAGGGGAGATAATCAATCAAACAAATTTCCAATAAAGAAGGGGAGATAACCAATCAAACAAATTTCCAATAAAGAAGGAGAGATAATCAAATAAATAACTTCCAGTAAGGCAGGGGAGCGAATCAATTAAATAACATCTAATAAGGCAGGGGAGAGAATCAATTAAATAACTTCCAATAACTAAGGGGAGATAATCAATCCAAAAAAATTTCCAATAAAGAAGGGAAGATAACCAATCAAACAAATTTCCAATAAAGAAGGGGAGATAACCAATCAAACAAATTTCCAATAAAGAAGTGGAGATAATCAAATAAATAACTTCCAGTAAGACAGTGACAGGTTTAATGCCGGCGTTGTCGTAAATAAATACATGGAGGGGTAGGAAGATGATATTGTTAAATAGGCAGACAGACATAAGGACGGATAGACAGACATAAATACAGACAGACATAAAGACAGACGGACGGACAGACAGACAGACAGATATAAGACAGATAGACAGACATACAGACGGACGGACGGACAGACATAAATACAGACAGACATAACACGGATAGACAGACATAAATACAGATGAACGGACAGACAGACAGATATATGGCAGATAGACAGACGGACGGACAGACATATATAAGACAGACAGACGGACGGACAGACATATATAAGACAGACAGACGGACGGACGGACGAACAGACGGACGGACAGACATATATAAGACAGACAGACGGACGGACGGACGAACAGACGGACGGACAGACAGACAGACAGACAGACAGACAAATAGATAGATATAAATTATTAGACAGGCAGGTAGGTAGACAGGTAGGTTGTAGGCAGGTATGTAGGTAGGTAGATAGATAATCACTGAGTGGGCGAATGAATGGATATATTAGTAGACAGGGTAGTTGAATGATATGTAAGTTATAGGGCCCGGAGGCCGGCAGTAAACCATACCTCATCAATCTCATTGTCCTGTCTCGTGAACCACGGCTTCGTTAGCGCCATCTGTACGGTGAAAGACAAGTGGATCTGGGGAAGGTAAATAATTGAATGCCCTCACATTTTGAAAACTGGTCTGCTGGCAAAAAATGATCAATCGTCACTGGATTGTTAAAAGCGTTTAAGGATTATGGTTATGGTTATGGAAGGCCCCTGGTATCACTGCAAACGAATTAAAATCCACAATTGCTCAACCGCCCGTGCCAGTGGAGTTATCCGAATTAATATCTCATCTCCCAAACAGAGAAAGGTAGTTGCAGTCCCCATCATAGCAGTCTCAGCACACGCCGAAAGACATAAGGCGAAACCGCACAGAAAGTGAACACTACCATCTGTTCTCTGTCATATGATATCATCAGTCATCGTAAGCAATCGGAAAATCGAAACATAATCCGGATGAAACACACAGTTCACAGTGTGCACAAACAGCACTAAACTCAGTAGCTCCGGCAGCAAGCCAGACTTGAAATATGAGGTAACTGCAACAAGGAACACCTTTCAGACTGAGCCTCAATGGTTCCTGAAGTCTATCCGCCATATTGACCGGAAGTCCAAGCGTTTAAGGACTGAGAAGCAAGTCCATGTCAGGAAAAGTGAGAACATCGGTGCTATATAGAGACATCGGTGCTATATAGAGACATCGGTGCTATATGGAGACATCGGTGCTATATAGAGACATCGGTGCTATATAGAGACATCGGTGCTATATGGAGACATCGGTGCTATATGGAGACATCGGTGCTATATGGAGACATCGGTGCTATATGGAGACATCGGTGCTATATAGAGACATCGGTGCTATATAGAGACATCGGTGCTTTATGGAGACATCGGTGCTATATGGAGACATCGGTGCTATATGGAGATATCGGTGCTATATGGAGACATCGGTGCTATATAGAGACATCGGTGCTATATAGAGACATCGGTGCTATATGGAGACATCGGTGCTATATAGAGACATCGGTGCTATATAGAGATATCGGTGCTATATAGAGACATCGGTGGTATATAGAGACATCGGTGCTATATGGAGACACCGGTGCTATATGGAGACATCGGTGCTATATATAGACACCGGTGCTATATAGAGACATCGGTGCTATATAGAGACATCGGTGCTATATAGAGACACCGGTGCTATATAGAGACATCGGTGATATATAGAGATATCGGTGCTATATAGATATATCTGTGCTATATAGAGATATCGGTGCTATATAGAGACATCGGTGCTATATAGAGACATCGGTGCTATATAGAGATATCGGTACTATATAGAGATATCTGTGCTATATAGGGACATACGTGCTATATAGGAACATATGTGCTATATAGGGACATCTGTGCTATATAGGGACATCTGTGCTATATAGGGACATCTGTGATATATAAATACAGCAAAAGCCGATTTCCAAAAATGAGGAAGATACTATGCAATCCATTTTTGACAATAGAAAAAAAAAAAGAGTTCTTAAATGTTATGTAGAGCCAGTCTTAACTTATGGATGTGAATCATGGACAATAGGACAACAGACAAGAAAATCACTGGAGTCTGTAGAAATGTGGTTTTACAGAAGAATGTTGAGAATACCATGGACAGCTAAGAAAAGTAATGAAAACGTTCTGAAAAAGGCCAAAGCAAAAAGAGAGAAATATTTCCAATATTAGGAAGAAACAATCACCATTTTTTGGCCATCTAATGAGAAGGGAACAGCTGGAATATATTGTGACGACTGGGGAAATTGACGGACGAAGAGATAGAGGGAGTAAAGAGAAATCAACATTTCTCGGGCACATCATGAGAAGAAGAAAGTTGGAATACTTGGTTACAACTAGCAAAATAAAAAGGGAGGTCGCGGACGACAAAGAGAGAAAATACTAGATAGCTTGGTGTCATGGCATGGAAAGCAGTCAACAACAGAACTGATCCGATGCACTGTAGATAGAAGATTGTGGAAGGACATGATCGCCTATGCCAACCGGTATGGCACATGATGATGAAAGAGAAAAGATACCAGACAGCTTAAATGAATGGCTTGGCAGAAGGTCATCAACAGAAATGATAAATAACTGTCGAGATTGAAAGTTGTGGAAAGACATGATCCCCTACGCCAGCAGGCATGGTATTTGATGATGATGATGATGATGATGATGATGATGATGAAGACATGAAAGTGATAACCAAAGATATATTTGTAAATCTTAAACATCTCCTTATTGTCCAGTCTCGTAAGTCTACCTCCCACCATGCTCTCCACAAAGAGGTCTTTTCTAGAGGATGAAGTTACGCAACTCACCAGAACTCGGTAGCCTAGTTGGGAAAACCACCCGACTAGACTACCGACGTTCGGACAACCCGTGTTCGATTCCCGCTGGGAGCAGTGTGAGTTGTACTCGTGGTTGGAAAAAAAAATACCCCCACGGTCGACCCAGCCGTTGGCATAAATAGGTACCAGGGTATTACCCTGCGAAGGTGAGGAATGTCGCTTCGCATTGTGAGTTTTAACTCTTTCCGTGTGGACGTTTTTTTTTATCGATTCAACAGAAGAGATTTCAGAGACAAAATTGTTCATGGTTTTAAGAATCAATCTACATTTTGATATTTATCTAACATATAACATATTTTATCTTCCGTAATAAAGAAAAGACGATGGTCATATGTTGGACATGTGACGAGAAGAGATAATAACCGAATAGCAAAGCAAGCCCCTCATATGGGAAACAACAGGTAAGAGAAAAAGAGGAAGACCCAGGGAGACACTGAGAAGAACATTGATGAGAGAGGCAAGAGCAGCAGGATTCGGCTCCCTCAATGAGATAGAGCTGCTTGCACAGAACAGAGACAGATGGCGAGATTTGATAAAATATCTTTAACAGAAAACTGCTAGAACAAAAATTCAGATAGGAGAAGGTGTATTTTGGTCTACGCCTTATGGGCCGGCTACGGCTCGAAAGGTCAATAGATAGATAGATAGGTAACATATTATATATGAATTTGTAGATAATTGAACAAGGTATTAGATTTCACCGATATCAAGATGATACAAGACATATAATAAGAATATGGTTTGGTGACGGTTCAGACTAATCAAAGTGAGAGTGACGCACTGTGTGGCGAAACGTACGGAAAGAGTTAATGCTTGAACCGACACTATCCGGAAATCTCCGAACATTTCTTTCCGAACACCTTCTCCTATCTGAATTTTTGTTCTAGCAGTTTTCAATTCTTTTAAAGATATTTTATCAAATCTCGCCATTTGTCTCTGTTCTGTGCAAGCAGCTCTATCTCATTGAGGGAGCCGAATCCTACTGCTCTTGCCTCTCTCATCAATGATCTTCTCAGTGTCTCTCTGGGTCTTCCTCTTTTCCTCTTACCTGTTGTTTCCCATATGAGGGCTTGCTTTGCTATTCGGTTATTATCTCTTCTCATCACATGTCCAACATATGACCAATCTCTTTTCTTTATTACTGAAGATATTAGTGGTTGATTGGCGATTTCTCTAATTTCCTCGTTTGTTTTTGAATTCGTTCCACGCTATACCAAGTATTTTCCTTAGACATTTATTTTCGAATTCGCTCAACTTTGTTTCTATTTCTCTTGTTGTTTTCCAGCTTTCACACGCATACGTAATACCTATACGCCTTTGACCTATACCAATAGTTGTATACACACATCGGCAAGACATGACAGTGATAACCATAATGGAACCCACAGCTTACCTGCTTGGATATGTTGTACCTCTGGTGATTAAATAGCTTCTTTCTCCCTACGAATACAGCCTTTCCTGATTCCATGGCTGACATAGTTTTCAATTTTTCTAATTTCTTTATAATGAGTTTGGAGTCTCCAGCTCTGTTCAAACAAATGGAAAGTTAATTCTCTTAGAATACACCGAAAGATTTAACTTATTGAAGTAAATAGAGCGTTAATTCTGTAAGAGTACACCAAAAGATTTAACTTAATGAAGTAAATAGAGCATCAATTCTCTTAGAATACACCAAAAGATTTAACTTAATGAAGTAAATAGAGCATTAATTCTCTAAGAATACACCAAAAGATTTAACTTAATGAAGTAAATAGAGCATTAATTCTCTAAGAATACACCTACAGATTTAACTTAATGAAGTAAATAGAGCGTTAATTCTCTAGGAATACACCTACAGATTTATCTTATTGAAGTAAATGGAGCGTTAATTCTCTAGGAATACACCTACAGATTTATCTTATTGAAGTAAATAGAGCGTTAATTCTCTAACAATACACCGACAGATTTAACTTATTAAATTATATAGATCACGGTTTCCGTTTCTAAGAAGCTATGACCAAAAAAATGATGATTGTTTCTTCCTAATATTGGAAATTAGCTCTCTTTTTGCTTTGGCCTCTTTCAGCACATTTTCATTACTTTTCTTAGCTGTCCATGGTACTCTCAACATTCTTCTGTAAAACCACATTTCTACAGACTCCAGTGATTTTCTTGTCTGTTGTCCTATTGTCCATGATTCACATCCATAAGTTAAGACTGGCTCTACATAACATTTAAGAACTCTTTTTCTTGTTATATATTCTATATCTTCTACTACCTTCGTAATAATTATTCTTATACTCATACAGAGCTGCTGCAAATCTGATGATAAATATGATGATAAATATGATGATAAATATAATATAAAGATTATTTTTTTCAATTGTATTGCAGTATATATATATATATTGTCCTTTCGAGCCGAAAACGGCACATAGGGCAGAACCACAATCTCAAAAACAGAAACCTTGCGTGCCAAAATGGCACATATTGCAGAGATCACTGCTTCTAAAATATATGACGCTGTTTCCATAACAATACTTTTTACAATGACAGCTTGTCAAGCCATCAATCAACCTCCTTAGTCGCATAATTAAATAATTTAATAATAATAAGGAACATAATATAATAAACATAATAATAATTAATGCTCTATTACGACATGCCTGGAAGGTCACTGTCACTATTCTTTACTTCCCTCATAATGAGGCTCCGGTAACACACAGGAAATATATATATACACACTCACTATTTTACGCTTAATCAAGAAATTACACCATTATATTGACAGCAACAATGCCAGGTCTTTTATATCAAGAAATCCGATCTATGGCGGAGGCTATTCCTAGCCTTTTTCTCAGTTCTTCATATCTGATCTTATCTCTCAGACTGTTTCCTATCATTCGTCTAACACATTTCATCTCTGTAGAGGTTATTTTTCTTATTGTTCTTGCATCTAGGGTCTAGTAGCACAACGTTGGGATGAAGATTGTATTGTAGAGTGCCCGTTTTGCCTCTAGAGTTATTTCCTTGTTGGAATGCTTGCTTGCGTGCGTAGTGACTAGAGTATTCTAGAGTGTTCTAGTAGACTAGAGAATTCCTCGTCATCATCCGCCCTTAAAAGGACGTTAAGTGGGTGTGTCTGCGTTGTGTTGTGGTTTGCAGTATAACTGTGATATTTGCGCATTTCGGCCCAACACATCCGACTTCAGCACGACATTTTTGAGTACCGGGTTGTCTTCCCTCTTCGATCCCTACTCGCTTGACCAGACTAGACAGGTTAGTCTGTTACTAGAGGCACCTAGGAGAGGTGGAGCAGGGTATGGATGGTTCTGGTTCACCGATCCTGGCGCAACCCATCAGCTGTGGGTCGCTAACAGCTTCCAGCTCTGCTGTTGTGAGGAGCGCCTTCGCCTTCCAATGTTTGAATAGCGGTGATTACTGCTTTGTTGCATCTTGATTCTATCCCTGCTGTTTGTGAATTGTCGTTTGTCACAATACAATTAATCGCATCGAAATCCTATTTAGTAAAAATACAGATTATTTATTCACAAAAAATTCGATCTAAACAATTAAATAGACTGTGTACGTAAGGCCGTACACAAACACACAGAAAACACTTACATAACCCTGATAGTGTCAATGAACCGCAACACAGCTACCACAGTTCGGATTAGTTTACGGAACCGAGCTTGAGTCTAGCAGGAAAATAAAGCAGAATTAATTTAACACGTTTCTGTCATAGGCTGCGTTTATGTCACGCTCACGTCCTAGACTGTGTTTATGTCACGCTCACGTCCTAGACTGTGTTTATGTCACGCTCACGTCCTAGACTGTGTTTATGTCACGCTCACGTCCTAGACTGTGTTTATGTCACTCTCACGTCCTAGACTGTGTTTATGTCATTCTCACGTCCGAGACTGTGTTTAGGTCACGCTCACGTCCTAGACTGTGTTTATGTCATTCTCACGTCCGAGACTGTGTTTATGTCACTCTCACGTCCTAGACTGTGTTTATGTCACGCTCACGTCCTAGACTGTGTTTATGTCACTCTCACGTCCAAGACTGTGTTTATGTCACGCTCACGTCCTAGACTGTGTTTATGTCACGCTCACGTCCTAGACCGTGTTTATGTCACGCTCACATCCTAGACTGTGTTTATGTCACTCTACCTTCCTAGACTGTGTTTATGTCACTCTCACGTCCTAGACTGTGTTTATGTCATTCTCACGTCCGAGACTGTGTTTATGTCACTCTACCTTCCTAGACTGTGTTTATGTCACTCTCACGTCCTAGACTGTGTTTATGTCATTCTCACGTCCTAGACTGTGTTTATGTCACTCTTTCGTCCAAGACTGTGTTTATGTCACTCTCTCGTTGTAGACTGTGTTTATGTAACTCTTTCGTCCTAGACTGTTTATGTCACTATCTCCGCATAGACTGTGTTTATGCCATTCTCTCGTCCTAGACAGTGTTTATGTCACATTACGTCCTAGACTGTTTTTATGTCACTCTCTCGTTTTAGACTGTGTTAATGTCAATCTCACGTCCTAGACTGTGTTTATGTCACTCTCTAGACTTAGACTGTGTTAATGTATCTCTCACGTCCTAGACTGTGTTTATGTCACTCTCTAGACTTAGACTGTGTTAATGTATCTCTCACGTCCTAGACTGTGTTAATGTCACTCTCACGTCATAGACTGTGTTAATGTCACTATCACGTCCTAGACTGTGTTAATGTCACTTTCCCGTCCTAGACTGTTAATTTCACTCTCACGTCCTAGATTGTGTTAATGTCACTCTCACGTCCTAGACTGTGTTAATGTCACTCTCACGTCCTAGACTGTGTTAATTTCACTCTCACGTCCTAGACTGTGTTTATGTCACTCTCTAGTCTTAGACTGTGTTAATGTCACTCTCACGTCCTAGATTGTGTTAATATCACTCTCACGTCCTAGACTGTGTTAATGTCACTCTCACGTCCTAGACTGTGTTAATGTCACTCTCACGTCCTAGACTGTGTTAATGTCACTCTCACGTCCTAGACTGTGTTAATGTCACTCTCACGTCCTAGACTGTGTTAGTGTCACTCTCACGTCCTAGACTGTGTTTATGTCACTCTCTAGTCTTAGACTGTGTTAATGTCACTCTCACGTCCTAGACTGTGTTAATGTCACTTTCCCGTCCTAGACTGTGTTAATTTCACTCTCACGTCCTAGACTGTGTTTATGTCACTCTCACGTCCTAGACTGTGTTTATGTCACTCTCACATCCTAGACCGTTTTTATGTCACTATCCTGTCCGAGACTGTGTTTATGACATTATTTCGTCCTAGATTGTGTTTATGACACTCCCCCATCCTAGGCTGTGTTTATGACACTCCCCATCCTAGGCTGTGTTTTTGGCACTCCTTCATCCTAGACTGTGTTTATGACACTCCCCCATCCTATGCTGTCTTTATGACACTCCCCCATCCTAGGCTGTGTTTTTGACACTCCCCCATCCTAGGCTGTGTTTGTGACACTCCTTCATCCTAGACTGTGTTTGTGACACTCCCCCATCCTAGGCTGTGTTTGTGACACTCCTTCATCCTAGACTGTGTTTGTGACACTCCCCCATCCTTGGCTGTGTTTTTGACACTCCTTCATCCTAGGCTGTGTTTGTGACACTCCCCCATTCTAGACTGTGTTTGTGACACTCCCCCATCCTAGACTGTGTTTGTGACACTCCCCCATCCTAGGCTGTGTTTGTGACACTCCCCCATCCTAGACTGTGTTTGTGACACTCCCCCATCATAGACTGTGTTTATGACACACCCCCATCCTAGACTGTGTTTGTGACACTCCCCCATCCTAGACTGTGTTTATGACACACCCCCATCCTAGACTGTGTTTGTGACACTCCCCCATCCTAAACTGTGTTTGTGACACTCCCCCATCCTAGGCTGTGTTTATGACACACCCCCATCCTAGACTGTGTTTGTGACACTCCCCCATCCTAGACTGTGTTTATGACACACCCCCATCCTAGACTGTGTTTGTGACACTCCCCCATCCTAGGCCGTGATTGTGACACTCCCCCATCCTAGACATTGTTTGTGACACTCCACCATCCTAGGCTGTGTTTGTGACAATCTCCCATCCTAGACTGTGTTTTTGACACTCCTTCATCCTAGACTGTGTTTGTGACACTCCCCTATCCTAGGCTGTGTTTGTGACAATCTCCCATCCTAGACTGTGTTTTTTAACACTCCTTCATTCTAGACTGTGTTTGTGACACTCCCCTATCCTATGCTGTGTTTGTGACACTCTCCCATCCTAGACTGTGTTTTTGACACTCCTTCATTCTAGACTGTGTTTATGGCACTTCACCATCCTAGGCTGTGTTTGTGACACTCCTTCATCCTAGGCTGTGTTTATGACACTCCCCCATAATAGACTGTGTTTTTGACACCCCTTCATCCTAGACTGTGTTTATGACACTCCCCCATCCTAGACTGTGTTTTTGACACTCCCCCATCCTAGACTGTGTTTATGACAGTCCCCCATCCTAGACTGTGTTTATGACACTCCCGCATCCTAGGCTGTGTTTATGACACTCCCCCATCCTAGACTGTGTTTGTGACACTCCCCCATCCTAGACTGTGTTGTGACACTCCCCCATCCTAGACTGTGTTTATGACACTCCCCCATCCTAGACTGTGTTTTTGACACTCCTTCATCCTAGGCTGTGTTTGTGACACTCCCCCATCCTAGACTGTGTTTTTGACACTCCTTCATCCTAGACTGTGTTTGTGACACTCCCCTATCCTAGGCTGTGTTTGTGATAATCTCCCATCCTAGACTGTGTTTTTGACACTCCTTCATCCTAGACTGTGTTTATGACACTCCACCATCCTAGGCTGTGTTTGTGACACTCCTTCATCCTAGGCTGTGTTTGTGACACTTCCCCATCCTAGACTGTGTTTATGACACTCCACCATCCTAGGCTGTGTTTGTGACACTCCTTCATTCTAGACTGTGTTTATGACACTCCACCATCCTAGACTGTGTTTATGACACTCCACCATCCTAGGCTGTGTTTGTGACACTCCTTCATCCTAGGCTGTGTTTATGACACTCCCCCATCCTAGACTGTGTTTGTGATACTGCCCCATCCCAGACTGTGTTTGTGACACTTCCCCATCCTAGACTTTGTTTGTGACACTCCCCCATCCTAGGCTGTGTTTTTGACACTCCTTCATCCTAGACTGTGTTTGTGACACTCCCCCATCCTGGGCTGTGTTTTTGACACTCCTTCATTCTAGACTGTGTTTGTGACACTCCCCTATCCTAGGCTGTGTTTGTGCCACTCTCCCATCCTAGACTGTGTTTTTGACACTCCTTCATTCTAGACTGTGTTTATGGCACTTCACCATCCTAGGCTGTGTTTGTGACACTCCTTCATCCTAGGCTGTGTTTATGACACTCCCCCATAATAGACTGTGTTTTTGACACCCCTTCATCCTAGACTGTGTTTATGACACTCCCCCATCCTAGACTGTGTTTTTGACACTCCCCCATCCTAGACTGTGCTTATGACAGTCCCCCATCTAGACTGTGTTTATGACACTCCCGCATCCTAGGCTGTGTTTATGACACTCCCCCATCCTAGACTGTGTTTGTGACAATCCCCATCCTAGACTGTGTTTGTGACACTCCCCCATCCTAGACTGTGTTTATGACACTCCCCCATCCTAGACTGTGTTTTTGACACTCCTTCATCTAGACTGTGTTTGTGACACTCTCCCATCCTAGACGGTTTTTTGACACTCCTTCATCCTAGACTGTGTTTATGACACTCCCCCATCCTAGTCTGCGTTTTTGACACTCCTTCATCCTAGACTGTGTTTATGACACTCCCCATCCTAGGCTGTGTTTGTGACACTCCTTCATCCTAGACTGTGTTTGTGACACTCCCCCATCCAAGGCTGTGTTTTTGACACTCCTTCATCCTAGACTGTGTTTTTGACACTCCTTCATCCTAGACTGTGTTTTTGACACTCCCCCATCCTAGACTGTGTTTGTGACACTCCCCCATCCTAGACTGTGTTTGTGACATTTCCCCATCCTAGACTGTGTTTATGACACTCCCCCATCCTAGACTGTGTTTATGACACTCCCCATCCTAGGCTGTTTTTATGACAGTCCCCCATCCTAGGCTGTGTTTATGACACTCCCCCATCCTAGGCTGTGTTTATGACACTCCCCAATCCTAGGCTGTGTTTGTGACACTCCCCCATCCTAGACTGTGTTTATTACACTCCCCCAACCTAGGCTGTGTTTATGACACTCCTTCATCCTAGACTGTGTTTATGACACTCCCCCATCCTAAATGTGTTTATGACACTCCCCCATCCAAGGCTGTGTTTGTGACACTCCCCATCCTAGACTGTGTTTGTGACACTCCTTCATCCTAGACTGTGTTTGTGACACTCCCCCATCCTAGGCTGTGTTTTTGACACTCCTTCATCCTAGACTGTGTTTTTGATACTCCTTCATCCTAGACTGTGTTTTTGATACTCCTTCATCCTAGACTGTGTTTTTGACACTCCTTCATCCTAGACTGTGTTTGTGACACTCCCATCCTAGACTGTGTTTGTGACACTCCCATCCTAGACTGTGTTTATGACACTCCCCCATCCTAAATGTGTTTATGACACTCCCCCATCCAAGGCTGTGTTTGTGACACTCCCCATCCTAGACTGTGTTTGTGACACTCCCCCATCCTAGGCTGTGTTTGTGACACTCCTTCATCCTAGACTGTGTTTGTGACACTCCTTCATCCTAGGCTGTGTTTGTGACACTCCTTCATCCTAGACTGTGTTTGTGACACTCCTTCATCCTAGACTGTGTTTGTGACACTCCCCATCCTTGACTTTGATAATATCAGTATTCTGTTTATGTCTGTCGTGTCACTAAACTGTTAAAAACTATCTTGATTATGTCTAGTTTATGTTCTTTTCTGGAATTGCGTCACTCTCCTATCCTATGCAGTCATTACATCAATCTACTGTCCTAGATCGCGATTTTGGCGAGCCAGCTGGAATTGTAGTTAGTGTATTCCCTTTCCAAACTAACAGTTTCGAGTTCATATCCCAGTAGAGGCACCAGTTGGGTACCAGCCAGCCTCTTTCAACAAACACCAGAGATGCTCTCAGGTAAGAACAGGTAGCGAAGAAAGGAGGTGGTCTACGTCATCAAGGTGAGACTTAGTACAGGAAGGTCACTACCACTTCATTACCCAAAGATATCCGACAATTTCATGCATACTGATCAGATCTTTCATGATCTCCCCACACATAAACGATATCGCCCACCTTCTTACCAGATCTTTCATGATCAACCTACACATCAATATCTCACACTTTCATACATTTTAACCAGCTCTTTCATGATCAACCTACACATCCATATCCCACACTTTCACACATTTTAACCAGCTCTTTCATGATCAACCTACACATCCATATCCCACACTTTCAGACACTTTAACCAGATCTTTCATGATCAACCTACACATACATATCCTACACTTTCATACATTTAACCAGATATTTCATAATTAACCTACATATCAACAATATCCCACACTTTCATACATTTTAACCAGATCTGTCATGATCAACCTACACATCAACAATATCCCACACTTTCATACATTTTAACCAGATCTTTCATGATCAACCTACACATCAATATCTCACACTTTCATACATTTTAACAAGTTCTTTCATGATCAACCTACACATCAACAATATCCCACACTTTCATACATTTTAACCAGATCTGTCATGATCAGTCTACACATCAATATCTCATACTTTCATACATTTTAACCAGTTCTTTCATGATCAACCTACACATCAACAATATCCCACACTTTCATACATTTTAACCAGATCTTTCATGATCAGTCTACACATCAACAATATCCCATACTTTCATACATTTTAAACAAGATCTTTCATAATCAACCTACACATCAACATCTCAAACTTTCATACATTTTAACTAGTTCTTTCATGATCAACCTATACATCAACAATATCCCACACTTTCATACATTTTAACCAGTTCTTTCATGATCAACCTACACATCAACAATATCCTACACTTTCATTCATTTTAACCAGTTCTTTAATGATCAACTTACACATCAATATCCCATACTTTCATACATTTTAACCACATTTTTCATGATCAACCTACACATCAACAATATCCCACACTATCATACATTTTAACCAGATCTTTCATGATCAACCTACACATCAATATCACATACTTTCATACATTTTAACCAGATCTTTCATGATAAACCTACACATCAATATCACATACTTTCATACATTTTAACCAGATCTTTCATGATCAACCTACACATCAACAATATCTCACACTTTCATACATTTTAACCAGATCTTTCATGATCAACCTACACATCAACAATATCTCACACTTTCATACATTTTAACCAGTTCTTTCATGATCAACCTATACATCAACAATATCCCACACTTTCATACATTTTAACCAGTTCTTTCATGATCAACCTACACATCAACAATATCCTACACTTTCATTCATTTTAACCAGTTCTTTAATGATCAACTTACACATCAATATCCCATACTTTCATACATTTTAACCACATTTTTCACGATCAACCTACACATCAACAATATCCCACACTATCATACATTTTAACCAGATCTTTCATGATCAACCTACACATCAATATCACATACTTTCATACATTTTAACCAGATCTTTCATGATAAACCTACACATCAATATCACATAATTTCATACATTTTAACCAGATCTTTCATGATCAACCTACACATCAACAATATCTCACACTTTCATACATTTTAACCAGATCTTTCATGATCAACCTACACATCAACAATATCTCACACTTTCATACATTTTAACCAGATCTTTCATGATCAACCTACACATCAACAATATCACATACTTTCATACATTTTAACCAGATCTTTCGTGATCAACCTACACATCAACAATATCACATACTTTCATACATTTTAATCACATCTTTCATGATCAACCTACACATCAATATCTTACACTTTCATACATTTTAACCAGTTCTTTCATGATCAACCTACACATCGCAATATCCCACACTTTCATACATTTTAACCAAATCTTTCATGATCAACCTACACATCAATATCTCATACTTTCATACATTTTAAAACAAGATCTTTCATAATCAACCTACACATCAACATCTCACACTTTCATACATTTTAACCAGTTCTTTCATGATCAACCTACACATCAATATCCCACACTTTCATACATTTTAACCAGTTCTTTCATGATCAACCTACACATCAACAATATCCCACACTTTCATACATTTAATCAGTTCTTTCATGATCAACCTACACATCAATATCTCATACTTTCATTCATTTTAACCAGATCTTTCATGATCAACCTACACATCAACAATATCCCACACTTTCATACATTTTAATCAATCCTTTCATGATAAACCTACACATCAATATCTCATACTTTCATACATTTAATCAGTTCTTCCATGGTCAACCTATACATCAACAATATCCCACACTTTCATTCATTTTAACCAGTTCTTTCATGATCAACCTACACATCAATATCTCACACTTTCATACATTTTAACCAGTTCTTTCATGATCAACCTACACATCAACAATATCCCACACTTTCATACATTTTAACCAGATCTGTCATGATCAGTCTACACATCAATATCTCATACTTTCATTCATTTTAACCAGTTCTTTCATGATCAACCTACACATCAATATCTCACACTTTCATACATTTTAACCAGTTCTTTCATGATCAACCTACACATCAACAATATCCCACACTTTCATACATTTTAACCAGTTCTTTCATGATCACCTACACATCAACAATATCCCACACTTTCATACATTTTAACCAGTTCTTTCATGATCAACCTACACATCAACAATATCCCACACTTTCATACATTTTAACCAGTTCTTTCATGATCAACCTACACATCAACAATATCCAACACTTTCATACATTTTAACCAGATCTGTCATGATCAGTCTACACATCAATATCTCACACTTTCATTCATTTAAACCAGTTCTTTCATGATCAACCTACTTATCAACAATATCCCACACTTTCATACATTTTAACCAGTTCTTTCATGATCAACCTACACATCAACAATATCCCACACTTTCATACATTTTAACCAGATCTGTCATGATCAGTCTACACATCAATATCTCATACTTTCATTCATTTTAACCAGTTCTTTCAAGATCAACCTACACATCAACAATATCCCACACTTTCATACATTTTAATCAATCCTTTCATGATAAACCTACACATCAATATCTCATACTTTCATTCATTTTAACCAGATCTTTCATGATCAACCTATACATCAACAATATCTCACACTTTCATACATTTTAACTAGATCTGTCATGATCAGTCTACACATCAATATCTTATACTTTCATTCATTTTAACCAGTTCTTTCATGATCAACCTACACATCAACAATATCCCACACTTTCATACATTTTAATCAATCCTTTCATGATAAACCTACACATCAATATCTCATACTTTCATTCATTTTAACCAGATCTTTGATGATCAACCTATACATCAACAATATCCTACACTTTCATTCATTTTAACCAGTTCTTTAATGATCAACTTACACATCAATATCCCATACTTTCATACATTTTAACCACATTTTTCATGATCAACCTACACATCAACAATATCCCACACTTTCATACATTTTAACCAATCTTTCATGATCAACCTACACATCAACAATATCCTACACTTTTATTCATTTTAACCAGTTCTTTCATGATCAACTTATACATCAATATCACATACTTTCATTCATTTTAACCAGATCTGTCATGATCAACCTACACATCAACAATATCCCACACTTTCATACATTTTAACCAGATCTGTCATGATCACCCTACACATCAACAATATCTCACACTTTCATACATTTTAATCACATCTTTCATGATCAACCTACACATCAATATCTTACACTTTCATACATTTTAACCAGTTCTTTCATGGTCAACCTACACATCAACAATATCCCACACTTTCATACATTTTAAACAAGATCTTTCATAATCAACCTACACATCAACATCTCACACTTTCATACATTTTAACCAGTTCTTTCATGATCAACCTACACATCAATATCCCACACTTTCATACATTTTAACCAGTTCTTTCATGATCAACCTACACATCAACAATATCCCACACTTTCATACATTTTAATCAGTTCTTTCATGATCAACCTACACATGAATATCTCATACTTTCATTCATTTTAACCAATCTTTCATGATCAACCTACACATCAACAATATCCCACACTTTCATACATTTTAATCAATCCTTTCATGATAAACCTACACATCAATATCTCATACTTTCATACATTTTAATCAGTTCTTCCATGGTCAACCTATACATCAACAATATCCCACACTTTCATTCATTCTAACCAGTTCTTTCATGATCAACCTACACATCAATATCTCACACTTTCATACATTTTAACCAGTTCTTTCATGATCAACCTACACATCAACAATATCCCACACTTTCATACATTTTAACCAGTTCTTTCATGATCACCTACACATCAATATCTCACACTTTCATTCATTTTAACCAGTTCTTTCATGATCAACCTACACATCAATATCTCACACTTTCATACATTTTAACCAGTTCTTTCATGATCAACCTACACATCAACAATATCCCACACTTTCATACATTTTAACCAGATCTGTCATGATCAGTCTACACATCAATATCTCATACTTTCATTCATTTTAACCAGTTCTTTCATGATCAACCTACACATCAATATCTCACACTTTCATACATTTTAACCAGTTCTTTCATGATCAACCTACACATCAACCATATCCCACACTTTCATACATTTTAACCAGTTCTTTCATGATCAACCTACACATCAACAATATCCCACACTTTCATACATTTTAACCAGTTCTTTCATGATCAACCTACACATCAACAATATCCCACACTTTCATACATTTTAACCAGTTCTTTCATGATCAACCTACACATCAACAATATCCAACACTTTCATACATTTTAACCAGATCTGTCATGATCAGTCTACACATCAATATCTCACACTTTCATTCATTTTAACCAGTTCTTTCATGATCAACCTACTTATCAACAATATCCCACACTTTCATACATTTTAACCAGTTCTTTCATGATCAACCTACACATCAACATATCCCACACTTTCATACATTTTAACCAGATCTGTCATGATCAGTCTACACATCAATATCTCATACTTTCATTCATTTTAACCAGTTCTTTCAAGATCAACCTACACATCAACAATATCCCACACTTTCATACATTTTAATCAATCCTTTCATGATAAACCTACACATCAATATCTCATACTTTCATTCATTTTAACCAGATCTTTCATGATCAACCTATACATCAACAATATCTCACACTTTCATACATTTTAACTAGATCTGTCATGATCAGTCTACACATCAATATCTTATACTTTCATTCATTTTAACCAGTTCTTTCATGATCAACCTACACATCAACAATATCCCACACTTTCATACATTTTAATCAATCCTTTCATGATAAACCTACACATCAATATCTCATACTTTCATTCATTTTAACCAGATCTTTGATGATCAACCTATACATCAACAATATCCTACACTTTCATTCATTTTAACCAGTTCTTTAATGATGAACTTACACATCAATATCCCATACTTTCATACATTTTAACCACATTTTTCATGATCAACCTACACATCAACAATATCCCACACTTTCATACATTTTAACCAAATCTTTCATGATCAACCTACACATCAACAATATCCTACACTTTTATTCATTTTAACCAGTTCTTTCATGATCAACTTATACATCAATATCACATACTTTCATTCATTTTAACCAGATCTGTCATGATCAACCTACACATCAACAATATCCCACACTTTCATACATTTTAACCAGATCTGTCATGATCATCCTACACATCAACAATATCTCACACTTTCATACATTTTAATCACATCTTTCATGATCAACCTACACATCAATATCTTACACTTTCATACATTTTAACCAGTTCTTTCATGGTCAACCTACACATCAACAATATCCCACACTTTCATACATTTTAATCACATCTTTCATGATCAACCTACACATCAATATCTTACACTTTCATACATTTTAACCAGTTCTTTCATGGTCAACCTACACATCAATACCTCATACTTTCATACATTTTAACCAGTTCTTTCATGGTCAACCTACACACCAATATCTCATACTTTCATACATTTTAACCAGTTCTTTCATGATCAACCTACACATCAACAATATCCCAAACTTCCTTACATTCTTACCAGTAATCTCATGATCAACCTACACATGAACAATATCCCAAACCTCCTTACATTCTTACCAGTAATCTCATGATCAACCTACACATCAACAATATCCCACACTTCCTTACATTCTTACCAGTAATCTCATGATCAACCTACACATCAACAATATCCAAAACTTCCTTACATTCTAACCAGTAATCTCATGATCAACCTACACATCAACAATATCCCAAACTTCCTTACATTCTTACCAGTAATCTCATGATCAACCTACACATCAACAATATCCCAAACTTCCTTACATTCTTACCAGTAATCTCATGATCAACCTACACATCAACAATATCCCAAACTTCCTTACATTCTTACCAGTAATCTCATGATCAACCTACACATCAACAATATCCCAAACTTCCTTACATTCTTACCAGTAATCTCATGATCAACCTACACATCAACAATATCCCAAACTTCCTTACATTCTTACCAGTAATCTCATGATCAACCTACACATCAACAATATCCCAAACTTCCTTACATTCTTACCAGTAATCTCATGATCAACCTACACATCAACAATATCCCAAACTTCCTTACATTCTTACCAGTAATCTCATGATCAACCTACACATCAACAATATCCCAAACTTCCTTACATTCTTACCAGTAATCTCATGATCAACCTACACATCAACAATATCCCAAACTTCCTTACATTCTTACCAGTAATCTCATGATCAACCTACACATCAACAATATCCCAAACTTCCTTACATTCTTACCAGTAATCTCATGATCAACCTACACATCAACAATATCCCAAACTTCCATACATTCTTACCAGTAATCTCATGATCAACCTACACATCAACAATATCCAAAACTTCCTTACATTCTAACCAGTAATCTCATGATCAACCTACACATCAACAATATCCCAAACTTCCTTACATTCTTACCAGTAATCTCATGATCAACCTACACATCAACAATATCCCAAACTTCCTTACATTCTTACCAGTAATCTCATGATCAACCTACACATCAACAATATCCCACACTTCCTTACATTCTTACCAGTAATCTCATGATCAACCTACACATCAACAATATCCCAAACTTCCTTACATTCTTACCAGTAATCTCATGATCAACCTACACATCAACAATATCCCAAACTTCCTTACATTCTTACCAGTAATCTCATGATCAACCTACACATCAACAATATCCCACACTTCCTTACATTCTTACCAGTAATCTCATGATCAACCTACACATCAACAATATCCCAAACTTCCTTACATTCTTACCAGTAATCTCATGTGAGTTCTGTACATGGACAATATCCGCCGTCTAACGACTGCTGTTCTAAGAAGACGCCATCTCGAGTTTTCATTTAGAATAAATTTCACCAACTTCCTCTTCTTTTTGACATGTAGCTTGTAAAGGAAGGTTATGATTGGCGAGTAGACTTTCTTTTGAGCAGCAGACGCTCCAAACTCCGCCTCCTGTGTTCTGACGGACCGCCTAAGGGTTGGATTTGTTCCGGGGGTTAGTTGTGAACAAGAGGTTTCTAGAACTTGAAGGTTTGCCCGTTGTCAGGTTGTCGTGCGATTTGTTGTGTTTGTCCAGTGTTTTGTCAGGTTTGTCGTGTTTTTTTTTTTGTTTTGTTTGTCCAGTGTTTTGTCAGGTTTGTCGTGTTTTTTTTTGTTTTGTTTGTCCAGTGTTTTGTCAGGTTTGTCGTGTTTTTTTTTTGTTTTGTTTGTCCAGTGTTTTGTCAGGTTTGTCGTGCGATTTGTTGTAATTGTCCAGTGTTTTGTCAGGTTTGTCGTGTTTTTTTTTTGTTATGTTTGTCCAGTGTTTTGTCAGGTTTGTCGTGTTTTTTTTTGTTTTGTTTGTCCAGTGTTTTGTCAGGTTTGTCGTGTTTTTTTTTGTTATGTTTGTCCAGTGTTTCGTCAGGTTTGTCGTGTTTTGTTAAATTTATCGTTTTATGTTATGTTTCTCGTGCTTTGTTATATTTGTTGTATGCCATGATTTTTGTGTCGTGTTTAGTTAGGTCAGTCGTGTTTTTCTGTGTTTGTTCGATTTTGTTAAAATTGTCATGTTTTGGTATGTTTGTCGTGCTATGTTATGTTAGCAGTTAAAAAAAAATAAAGAGCCGCCGTCACGCCAAGTGGCTTATAGGGAATATGGTGTTAGTGACCCGTCACGCCAAGTGGCTTATAGGGAATATGGTGTTAGTGACCCGTCACGCCAAGTGGCTTATAGGGAATATGGTGTTAGTGACCCGTCACGCCAAGTGGCTTATAGGGAATATGGTGTTAGTGACCCGTCACGCCAAGTGGCTTATAGGAATATGGTGTTAGTGACCCGTCACGCCAAGTGGCTTATAGGGAATATGGTGTTAGTGACCCGTCACGCCAAGTGGCTTATAGGGAATATGGTGTTAGTGACCCGTCACGCCAAGTGGCTTATAGGGAATATGGTGTTAGTGACCCGTCACGCCAAGTGGCTTATAGGGAATATGGTGTTAGTGACCCGTCACGCCAAGTGGCTTATAGGGAATATGGTGTTAGTGACCCGTCACGCCAAGTGGCTTATAGGGAATATGGTGTTAGTGACCCGTCACGCCAAGTGGCTTATAGGGAATATGGTTTTAGTGACCATAAATTTTACAGACCTTCAGCACATGATATTTGGGGTAATGTGGTCGTTATTACGCCCGTGCTGCTTTAGCTTCCCAGAAAAAATTCGGTACCCACTTAAGGCTGGGTGAACCTGGAAGCCGTCGATCAGGATCGAACCCTACCTCTTGTCCTTTGTAGTCCAGTTCACCTACCACTGAGCTATCGCGGCTCTCATGTTATAACAAGGATAATCAAACAAAGAAAAAACAATTATAATAACTCAGAGGGAAATATACATATCTCAATCGCCAGGCATTGGAAAAAGTAGACCACTATATATATATCTTGGTAGAAATATAGATCAAGAAGATGAAACAAAGAAGAGATCAGAAGCAGGATAGCAAAAGCAGCGTCAAATTAAAAAAAATATAAACCTAGACAAAATATGGAAATAAAAATACTAAGCAAGAAAACCAAACTTAGAATATTCAACTCAAACGTATTATCAACACTTACTAAATACATGTGGAAGCTGGAAAACATCAAAATAGATTGAGAAAAAACATCAACGTTTGTGAAGTCAAATACCTAAGAAAATACTCTGTGTACAATGGAATGAATTCAAGACTAATATAGAGATAAGAGAAATGGCCATGCAGCCGAAGATCTCATCTATAATTGAATGAATTCAAGACTAATATAGAGATAAGAGAAATGGCCATGCAGCGAAGATCTCATCTACAATGGAATGAATTCAAGACTAATATAGAGATAAGAGAAATGGCTATGCAGCCGAAGATCTCATCTACAATGGAATGAATTCAAGACTAATATAGAGATAAGAGAAATGGCCATGCAGTCGAAGATCTCATCTACAATTAAGGAAAAAAGATAGACATACGTTAGCCATGTAATGAGAAGGGACTACAAGAGAATTCCAAAACAGGCTCTTCTATGGGAAACTTCAGGAAAAGGAAAAAAAGGAAGACATAGAGACACTAAAAAGACACATATAAGAGAAGCAAAGTTGGCAGGCATAGACTCGTTAGATAAGATCGAAAATCTCGACCAGAAAAGAGATGGATGGCGAAAAACACTTTGTCTCCCTATATATTCCGATTCATCATCATCAAGTTCCGGACCTACTGGCGTAGGTGATCATGTCTCTCCACAACTTTCGATCTCGACAGTTATTTATCATTTCTGTTGTTGACCTTCTGCCAAGCTATTCTCTTAAGCTGTCTGGTATTTTTTCTCTTTGCTTCCCTCTATCTCTTAGTCCCTCAATTTTCCCAGTGTTACAATATATTCCAGTTGTTCTCTTCTCATTACATGGCCAAAAAATGATGATTGTTTCTTCCTAATATTGGAATTAGCTCTCTTTTTGCTTTGACCTCTCTCAGAACCTCTTCATTACTCTTCTTAGCTGTCCATGGTACTCTCAACATTCTTCTGTAAAACCACATTTCTACAGACTCCAGTGATTTTCTTGTCTGTTGTCCTATTGTCCATGATTCACACCCATATGTTAAGACTGAAATATATTCGATTACTGGTAGAATTATAATGATGTTTATGATTTTATCGTTCTTTACACGATCTCTTTTTGTTTTGTTCACAGCTTTTCTGAGACCTCTTATCTCACATATTGTCACTTTTCTTTCTTGATATGTAGTCAGAGTCACTCTTGGTATAGCATGGAACGAATTCAAAACAAACGAGGAAATTAGAGAAATCGCCAATCACCACTAATATCTTCAGTAATCAAGAAAAGACGATGGTCATATGTTGGACATGTGATGAGAAGAGATAATAACCGAATAGCAAAGCAAGCCCTCATATGGAAACAACAGGTAAGAGAAAAAGAGGAGACCCAGAGAGACACTGAGAAGAACATTGATGAGAGAGGCAAGAGCAGCAGGATTCGGCTCCCTCAATAAGATAGAGCTGCTTGCGTAAAACACAGACAAATGGCGAGATTTTATAAATATCTTTAAGGGGCTTGAAAACTGCTAGAACAAAATTCAGATAAGAGAAGGATTATCTTGGTCTACGCCCTATGGGCCGCTACGGCTCGAAAGGTCAATAGATAGATAGATGAATAGACAGACAGACAGACAGACAGACAGACAGACAGACAAGATAGATAGATAGATAGATAGATAACTAGATAGATAGATAGATAGATAGATAGATAGATAGATAGATAGATAGATAGATAGATAGATAGATAGATAGATAGATAGATAGATAGATAGATAGATAGATAGATAGATAGATAGATAGATAGATAGATAGATAGATAGATAGATAGATAGATAGATAGATAGATAGATAGATAGATAGATAGATAGATAGATAGATAGATAGATAGATAGATAGATAGATAGATAGATAGATAGATAGATAGATAGATAGATAGATAGATAGATAGATAGATAGATAGATAGATAGATAGATAGATAGATAGATAGATAGATAGATAGATAGATAGATAGATAGATAGATAGATAGATAGATAGATAGATAGATAGATAGATAGATAGATAGATAGATAGATAGATAGATAGATAGATAGATAGATAGATAGATAGATAGATAGATAGATAGATAGATAGATAGATAGATAGATAGATAGATAGATAGATAGATAGATAGATAGATAGATAGATAGATAGATAGATAGATAGATAGATAGATAGATATAGATAGATAGATAGATAGATAGATAGATAGATAGATAGATAGATAGATAGATAGATAGATAGATAGATAGATAGATAGATAGATAGATAGATAGATAGATAGATAGATAGATAGATAGATAGATAGATAGATAGATAGATAGATAGATAGATAGATAGATAGATAGATAGATAGATAGATAGTCAGAGACAATGTTTGACATTATTAGCAAAGAGTTGGAATAAAGGAGTTTATCAATTTCTTCTTTGTTTCTTTTGAGATTACAGGATGCTTTAAAGTTTTGAAAATGTTTTCTGTAACTTTGTTAGCACTTTGATGAATTCTTACTTCAATCTCTCTGCTAAGCCTTCAATCCTCTATAAAAACGCTACTCAGATATTTGAATTCTTACTTCAATCTCTTTGCTAAGCCTCCAATCCTCTATAAAAACGCTACTCAGATATTTGAATTCTTGGGGACCTCGGTAGCCTAGTTGGGAAAACCACCCGACTGGGCTACCGACGTTCGGACAACCGTGTTCGATTCCCGATGGAAATAATGTAAGTTGTACCCGTGGTTGAAAAAAAAATACCTTCGCGTCGACCCAGCCGCTGGCACAAAAGGGTACTAGGGTAGTACTCTGGGAAGGTGAGGTATGCTGCCTCGCATAGTGAGTTTCGATGCTTGACGCGGCACTATCTAGAAGTCTCAGAACACTTCTGGATAGCCGGCCGAGTACATGGTTATGGTTATGGAAGGCCCTGGTATCTCTGCAAACGAATAAAATCCATAATTGCTCAACCGCCCGTGCCAGTTGAATCATCCGAATTACTCACTCATCTCCCAAACAAAGAAAGGCAGCTGTAGTCCCCATCATAGCAGACTCAGCACACGTCAAAAGACATATGGCGAAACCGCACAGAAAGTGAACACAGGCAACTGTTCCCTGTCATACCATATCATCATTCATCGTAAACAATTGGAATACCGAAAAATGATCAAAACGGATGAAACACACCACTCACGGTGTGCACAGAGCACTTAACTCAGTAGCTCCTGCAACAAGCCAAGCACATATGGGTGATAACTCGCGTGCTATAAGACGCCGATTTAAGTCTCGTACATAGCCTTGACCTTGAGTTCTTGCTTCAATCCGTCTGTTAAGTCTTCCACGCGCTGTTAAAACGCTACTCAGATATTCAAATGACACCTTACTTTCCATGTAAGCTTCCGACTTTGAACAGGTTATACGAACATGAAAAGATACGCGCATAAACTCGACTGTCAGGTACACGTTTGTGCACACACACAACTGGACTACATGATCGTACGACTACACATTTCTACACAACTGCTTTAGGTTTGTCCAGCTAACAAAGATACGAACATCGATTTCGAAACAATATTCTACAGAACAATCCTTATCATACCGCGGATAATACAAAAAAAGAGCGATGAAGACATATTAAAGAGCCTATACATTGGTTAGACCTGGCTGACACATATTTTACAGAAAATGGAAATACTGAGGTCAGGTCAGAGGTCACAGTGGATTGGGAAGAACAATAATAGGAGGCGTAGTTCCAGGAAAACGAGACGGGCAGGTCAATAAGAAGGTGGTTTCAAGACATCAAAGAGATCTTTGACATGAATAAGAAGTGGGAGATCTGGCCCTCTGACAGAGATTCTTTCAGACGGGATGTGGTGATTGCAACGTTCTGTGGGAGATCTGGCTAGAGGCAGAGATTCTTCAGACGGACTGTGGTGAATGCAACATTCTGTGGGAAATATGGCTAGAGAGAGATAGAGATTCTTTCAGACGGGCTGTTGTGAATGCAACATTCTGTGGGAAATCTGGCTAAAGGCTGGCGTTCTTTCAGACGGGCTGTGGTGAATGTAACGTTCTGTGGGAGATCTAGCTAGAGAGAGAGATTCTTTCATACGGGATGTGGTGAATGTAACGTTCTGTGGGAGATCTGGCTAGAGAGAGAGAGATTCTTTCAGTCGGGCTGTGGTGAATGTAACGTTCTGTGGGAAATCTGGCTAGAGAGAGCGAGAGAGAGAAAAAGAGAGAGAGAGAGAGAGAGAGAGATAGATTCTTTCAGTCGGGCTGTGGTGAATGTAACGTTCTGTGGGAAATCTGGCTAGAGAGAGCGAGAGAGAGAAAAGAGAGAGAGAGAGATAGATTCTTTCAGTCGGGCTGTGGTGAATGTAACGTTCTGTGGGAAATCTGGCTAGAGAGAAAGATTCTTTCATTCAGACTGTGATGAATGTAACATTCTGTGGGAAATCTGGCTAGAGAGAGAGAGATTCTTTCAGACGGGCTATAGTGAATGCACGTTTTGTGGGAAATCTGGCTAGAGAGAGAGAGAGATTCTTTCAGACGGGCTGTAGTGAATACAACGTTCTGTGGGAAATCTGGCTAGAGAGAGAGAGAGAGAGAGAGAGATTCTTTCAGACGGGCTGTGGTGAATGCAACGTTTTGTGGGAAATCTGGCTAGAGAGAGAGAGATTCTTTCAGACGGGCTGTAGTGAATGCAACGTTTTGTGGGAAATCTGGCTAGAGAGAGAGAGAGAGATTCTTTCAGACGGGCTGTGGTGAGTGAAACGTTCTACAAAGGACATACGACCCAAAGTTGAAGAAGTCTGCTTTGTCCTAAAGACTCAACACTGCAATTAAAGATGGATAAATCTAAGGAGAATCTCCTGATAACAACAAACTTACCCGTTCACTTTTTTGACAGAACAAACATCATAATATGAACTCGATCTTACAGTAATGACAAATTAAATCACTAGATTATCTTTGGCCAGGACAAACCTCTTATGTTGTAATTGAAATCCAGCTTTCATTTTATATCTGTAGGGAAAGACAACAGAAGTGTTTATTATTTCATACAACATCCAGAACTTCTCATCAATGACTGTATTAGTAGAGTAAACTTTAGTACATTTGTTTCAAGACAACAGAAGTGTTTATTATTTCATACAGCATCCAGAACTTCTCATCAATGACTGTATTAGTAGAGTAACTTTAGTACATTTGTTTCAAGACAACAGAAGTGTTTATTATTTCATACAACATCCAGAACTTCTCATCAATGACTGTTTTAGTAGAGTAACTTTAGTACATTTGTTTAAGACAACAGAAGTGTTTATTATTTCATACAACATCAGAACTTCTCATCAATGACTGTATTAGTAGAGTAACTTTAGTACACTTGTTTCAAGACACAGAAGTGTTTATTATTTGATACAACATCCAGAACTTCTCATCAATGACTGTATTAGTAGAGTAACTTTAGTACATTTGTTTCAAGACAACAGAAGTGTTTATTATTTCATACAACATCCAGAACTTCTCATCAATGACTGTATTAGTAGAGTAACTTTAGTACATTTGTTTCAAGACAACAGAAGTGTTTATTATTTCATACAACATCCAGAACTTCTCATCAATGACTGTATTAGTAGAGTAACTTTAGTACATTTGTTTCAAGACACGGTTTTTTTTAAAGTCTTTGTTTTAAAACACTTTATGGGCTACTGGCTAGTCATGGTGAGAGGTTCAGATCATAGTCTGACTGGATCTTTCTTTCTTTCTTTCCTTTCTTTCTTTCTTTCTTTCTTTCTTTCTTTCTTTTCTTTCTTTCTTTCTTTCTTTCTTCTTTCTTTCTTTCTTTTCTTTTCTTTCTTTCTTTCTTTCTTTCTTTCTTTTCTTCTTTCTTTCTTTCTTCTCTCTCTCCCCCCTCTTTCTCTCACTCTCTCTGTCTTTCTTTCCTTCTTTCTTTCTTTCTTTCTTCTCTCTCTCCCCCCTCTTTCTCTCACTCTCTCTTTCTTTCTTTCTTCCCTTCTTACTGCGTTCGTCTAACGAATTGGACATAATGTGCGTGTCATTGCGCGGTTTGCAGCAAACTTGAGTTCTGCATTTTTCGTCTCAACATATCCGACTTCAGCGCGATACTTTTGAGTACGTGTCTTCCCTCTTCGATCTTTACTGGCTTGTCCACATTGGTTAGTCTGTTTCACAGCCACCGCGGGATAACAGTGGAATAGGACCTTGGTCCATTAGATGTAGGCAACCACCGGACTGCCAGGCTATTTCCACTGGCCCCTGTGCTGGATCTGAAAATTACTATTCGTCCCATTCCCTGAGGTGAAAAGTAAATAAATGAAAAGTAAATAAACGAAAAGTAAATAAATGAAAAGTGTAAATAAATTAAAAGTAATATGTTAAATGTTTACATGAAAGTAAATAATGAAAAGAAAGTAAATGAAAAGTAAATACATGAAAAGTAAACATATGAAAATTAAATATATGAAAAGCAAATACATGAAAAGTAAATACATAAAAAGTAAATACATGGAAAATAAATATATGAAAATTAAATATATGAAAGTAAATACATGAAAAGTAAATATATGAAAATTAAATATATGAAAAGTAAATATACAAAAAGTAAATCCATTAAAAGTAAATATATGAAAATTAAATATATGAAAAGTAAATACATGAAAGTAAATAAATGAAAAGTAAATACATGAAAAGTAATACAAAAGCAAGAAAGCGCTTAACTGACACAAATTTTGAAAACATACAACACATTGCTGCTAGTCAAACACCACAAAACATGGACAACATTGTGCGTGAAGTTCGTACACAACCCTCTCATTATAAGCTTTCTATTTATAATTTATTGTTGATTTTCTCAGTAACCTTTTCTGTCTTACCCTCTCCCTTTCATTTAATTTTCCTTTCTGTCTTCTACTCTGCGTCACTAACATGCACTTTTACTTTACGATCGCTTATGAATGCAAATTATTGTCAGGTCGGGTAATTTTACCTGCTACTGTATGCAGTAAACAGCACAAATGGGGCTGCCCTGCTGCCTTGCAGGTAAGCTCAGGAGAGTAAAAGGCTAAGGCAGAGTACCCCGAAATAAAACAATCCCACTGTCTTGTGGGTGGGACTTTTAGACAAATTCTAGCGGAGCCAACCGTAAAGAAACCGACCGTAGGCAACAGAAAACCACCGTCGTAACTTCTTTGTACAATCATGAATCGCCAGTAGTGAAAACGTTCTGAAAGAGGCCAAAGCAAAAAGAGAGCTAATTTCCAATATTAGGAAGAAACAATCATCATTTTTTGGACATGAAATGAGAAGAGAACAACTGGAGTATATTGTAACAACTGGGAAAATTGAGGGACGAAGAGATAGAGGGAAGCAAAGAGAAAAGATACCAGACACCTTAAGAGAATGGCTTGGCAGGTCAACACCAGAAATGATAAGTAACTGTCGTGATCGAAAGTTGTGGAGAGACATGATCACCAACGCCAGCAGGCCCGGTTCGCAGACTAAGGTGTCTGTGCCATGTAACAAGAATGGCAACAATCGTATTCCGAAATAAATATTGTATGGCGAACTTAAGGACGGAAAGACCCCAAAGGGCAGACCAGTGCTGAGATATAAGGATGTTTGTAAGACTTCCTTGAGGGAATTCTCTGTAAGTGAAAAAGACGGATAATGTGCTCCGGATCGAAGCACACGAAGAGCAAACATAAAAAATTGGCACAGCAACTTTCGAAACAGTGCTGATGTCAAATTCAGAGACAAAAGGCGCAAGAGAAAAGAGACAAGGCAAGGTACCGCAAATACGCCTTGCTTGTTCTGTGGATGGATCTGTCTGTCTATGATTGGCAAATTCAGCCACGAGAGAAGATGTTCAGTAAAGCAGCACCCAGTATGAGACACTAATGCTTTACCAAACTACTGACTTATCATGATTACTTGTTATCAACCGTCTGTCAAGACGCCAAAGGCCATATATATTTTACAACAGAAACGGTTTTACATTTCCAAAATGCTGAAATTTCGTTTTACATAAACACAGACGAAAATATCAGCAAACAAATTATCGAAGCTGGAACATTCATTTAATGGGGTGTATATGATCCCGACAGCAACATATGGTTGTGAATCATGGACAATCTCACAAACAATAAGGAAGACTTGGAATCAATCGAAACCAAATGCTCCATAAAAAATCCTTAAGATACCTTAGATGATGAAAAAGAGCAATGAAGAAATAGTAAATTATTTAAACATTAAAAAGAACTGGGGTATAAACACCATTCTATAGATGAAATTAAAATACTATCATCATCATCATCATGTACCTTGCCGGTTGGCGTAGGCGATCATGTCCCTCCACAATCTTCTACCCACAGTGCATCGTATCAGTTCTGTTGTTGATTGTTTTCCATGCCATGACACCAGCTATCCAGTATTTTCTCTCTTTGTCGTCCGCAATCTCTCTTTCCTTTTATTTTGCCAGTTGTAACCAAGTATTCCAACTTTCCTATTCTCATGATGTGCCCAAAAATAATGTTGATTACTTCTTTCTGCTGTTTTTTAAGAGCTGCCTTTTTATGTTGGCCTCTTTGAGAACTTCCTCATTGTTCTTTTTAACTGTCCAGGGAACTTTCAACATTCTTCTGAGAAATCCCATCTCTGTGGCCTCTAATTGTCTTTTCATTTGTTTGTCTACTGTCCACGATTCACTTCTATAGGTCACAATTGGTTCTATATATCACCGATGAACTCTCTTTCTCATTTCTATTGACATAGATTTGTTGCATAAGATATTTTTCATTTTCTGAAATGCTATTTTGGCCTGAGCTATTCTGTTTTTTATTTCTGTGGTGCAAAATACTATGTAAAATACTATGACCACGTCAAAAGACACAGCAGGCTGGAAAGAGCGATAATTGGAGGGCATGGATCCAATGAGACACATTAGTGGCAGACCAAGAAGAAGGTGCTTCAATACATCAAGGAGACCATCTTGAACATGGCAACAAGAAGTAGAAGATTTGTTATAGACATACATTCTTTTGAAACGGGCTGTGGTGAATGTAACGTTCTGTGGGAGATCTGGCTAGAGACAGAGATTCTTTCAGATAGGCTGTGGTGAATGTAACGTTCTGTGGGAGATCTGGCTAGAGACAGAGATTCTTTCAGATGGGTTGTGGTGAATGTAACGTTCTGTGGGAGTTCTGGCTAGAGACAGAGATTCTTTCAGATGGGTTGTGGTGAATGTAACGTTCTGTGGGAGATCTGGCTAGAGACAGAGATTCTTTCAGATGGGTTGTGGTGAATGTAACGTTCTGTGGGAGATCTGGCTAGAGACAGAGATTCTTTCAGACAGGTTGTGGTGAATGTAACGTTCTGTGGGAGATCTGGCTAGAGACAGAGATTCTTTCAGATGGGTTGTGGTGAATGTAACGTTCTGTGGGAGATCTGGCTAGAGACAGAGATTCTTTCAGATGGGTTGTGGTGAATGTAACGTTCTGTGGGAGATCTGGCTAGAGACAGAGATTCTTTCAGATGGGTTGTGGTGAATGTAACGTTCTGTGGGAGATCTGGCTAGAGACAGAGATTCTTTCAGATGGGCTGTAGTGAATGTAACGTTCTGTGGGAGATCTGGCTAGAGACAGAGATTCTTTCAGACGGGCTGTGGTGAATGTAACGTTCTGTGGGAGATCTGGCTAGAGACAGAGATTCTTTCAGATGGGCTGTAGTGAATGTAACGTTCTGTGGGAGATCTGGCTAGAGACAGAGATTCTTTCAGATGGGCTGTGGTGAATGTAACGTTCTGTGGGAGATCTGGCTAGAGACAGAGATTCTTTCAGATGGGCTGTGGTGAATGTAACGTTCTGTGGGAGATCTGGCTAGAGACAGAGATTCTTTCAGATGGGTTGTGGTGAATGTAACGTTCTGTGGGAGATCTGGCTAGAGACAGAGATTATTTCAGATGGGCTGTGGTGAATGTAACGTTCTGTGGGAGATCTGGCTAGAGACAGAGATTCTTTCAGATGGGTTGTGGTGAATGTAACGTTCTGTGGGAGATCTGGCTAGAGACAGAGATTCTTTCAGATGGGTTGTGGTGAATGTAACGTTCTGTGGGAGATCTGGCTAGAGACAGAGATTCTTTCAGATGGGTTGTGGTGAATGTAACGTTCTGTGGGAGATCTGGCTAGAGACAGAGATTCTTTCAGATGAGCTGTGGTGAATGTAACGTTCTGTGGGAGATCTGGCTAGAGACAGAGATTCTTTCAGACGGGCTGTGGTGAATGTAACGTTCTGTGGGAGATCTGGCTAGAGACAGAGATTCTTTCAGACGGGCTGTGGTGAATGTAACGTTCTGTGGGAGATCTGGCTAGAGACAGAGATTCTTTCAGATGGGTTGTGGTGAATGTAACGTTCTGTGGGAGATCTGGCTAGAGACAGAGATTCTTTCAGATGGGTTGTGGTGAATGTAACGTTCTGTGGGAGATCTGGCTAGAGACAGAGATTCTTTCAGACAGGCTGTGGTGAATGTAACGTTCTGTGGGAGATCTGGCTAGAGACAGAGATTCTTTCAGACGGGCTGTGGTGAATGTAACGTTCTGTGGGAGATCTGGCTAGAGACAGAGATTCTTTCAGATGGGTTGTGGTGAATGTAACGTTCTGTGGGAGATCTGGCTAGAGACAGAGATTCTTTCAGATGGGTTGTGGTGAATGTAACGTTCTGTGGGAGATCTGGCTAGAGACAGAGATTCTTTCAGATGGGTTGTGGTGAGTGTAAACGTTCTGTGGAGATCTGGCTAGAGACAGAGATTCTTTCAGATGGGTTGTGGTGAGTGTAACGTTCTGTGGAGATCTGGCTAGAGACAGAGATTCTTTCAGATAGGTTGTGGTGAATGTAAAGTTCTGTGGGAGATCTGGCTAGAGACAGAGATTCTTTCAGATGGGTTGTGGTGAATGTAACGTTCTGTGGAGATCTGGCTAGAGACAGAGATTCTTTCAGATGGGTTGTGGTGAATGTAACGTTCTGTGGGAGATCTGGCTAGAGACAGAGATTCTTTCAGATAGGTTGTGGTGAATGTAACGTTCTGTGGGAGATCTGGCTAGAGACAGAGATTCTTTCAGATAGGCTGTGGTGAATGTAACGTTCTGTGGGAGATCTGGCTAGAGACAGAGATTCTTTCAGATGGGTTGTGGTGAATGTAACGTTCTGTGGGAGATCTGGCTAGAGACCATGATTCTTTCAGATGGGTTGTGGTGAATGTAACGTTCTGTGGGAGATCTGGCTAGAGACAGAGATTCTTTCAGATAGGCTGTGGTGAACCCAACGTTTTGTGGGAGTTCTGCCTAGAGACAATGATTATTTCAAATAGGCTTTAGTGACTACACCGTTCACCAAAGGGAATGACCTGACATTCATAGCATTGTACAGTGTCACAAATTTGAACTACTACAGTAACAAGTTTGGTCTCAAGAATGAGTAGAGTGTAGTTTCCTCGAGACATCATCATCCATAAATAGAGCTAACTTTTGTGATGAAACCGAAATGCCATTTTAAGATCAGAGCTAGCGGCTATGAAAAACGCAATGGTAACAAATAAGGTACCTACGATTTGACAAATCGGTTCCTTTCTTCCTGTTCTTTGATCTTTCGATACCTCTGGAGTGCGTTTGTTCTCTTCTCCATGAAGTCTTTATCTCTCGGGTCTGGTAAATGTCCATTCTCACCGTAGAAATACTGCATGGGATGTCTGGTGTGGCAAGTAGAGATTGGTAGTGGATGATGTGATTTGGGGAGGTGGTTGTGGATGATGTGATTTGGGGAGGGGGTAGTGGATGAAGTGATTTGGGGAGGGGGTAGTGGAAGATGTGATTTGGGAAGGGGTAGTGGATGATGTGATTTGGGAGGGGGTAGTGGATGAAGTGATTTGGGGAGGGGTAGTGGATGAAGTGATTTGGGGAGGGGGTAGTGGATGATGTGATTTGGGGAGGGGGTAGTGGAAGATGTGATTTGGGGAGGGGGTAGTGGATGAAGTGATTTGGGGAGGGGTAGTGGATGAAGTGATTTGGGGGGGGTAGTGGATGAAGTGATTTGGGGAGGGGGTAGTGGATGGAGTGATTTGGGGAGGGGGTAGTGGATGGAGTGATTTGGGGAGAGGGTAGTGGATGGAGTGATTTGGGAGGGGGTAGTGGATGGAGTGATTTGGGGAGGGGTAGTGGATGGAGTGATTTGGGGAGGGGGTAGTGGATGAAGTGATTTGGGGAGGGGTAGTGGATGGAGTGATTTGGGGAGGGGTAGTGGATGGAGTGATTTGGGGAGGGGGTAGTGGATGGAGTGATTTGGGGAGGGTAGTGGATGGAGTGATTTGGGGAGGGGTAGTGGATGGAGTGACTTGGCGAGGGGGTAGTGGATGGAGTGATTTGGGGAGGGGGTAGTGGATGGAGTGATTTGGGGAGGGGGTAGTGGATGGAGTGATTTGGCGAGGGGGTAGTGGATGAAGTGATTTGGGGAGGGGGTAGTGGATGGAGTGATTTGGGGAGGGGGTAGTGGATGATGTGATTTGGGAGGGGGTAGTGGATGAAGTGATTTGGGAGGGGGTAGTGGATGAAGTGATTTGGGGAGGGGGTAGTGGATGATGTGATTTGGCGAGGGGTAGTGGATGATGTGATTTGGGAGGGGGTAGTGGATGATGTGATTTGGGTAGGAGGTAGTGGATGATGTGATTTGGGGAGGGGGTAGTGGATGATGTGATTTGGCGAGGGGGTAGTGGATGATGATATGATTTGGGGAGGGGGTAGTGGATGATGTGATTTGGCGAGGGGTAGTGATTTGAGGAGGGGGTAGTGGATAATGTGATTTAGGGAGGGAGTAGTGATTGATGTGATTTAGTGAGAGAGGGTGTAGTGAATGCTGTGATTTATTGGGAGAGGGGGTTAGTGAATATTGTGATTTAGTGGGAGAGGGTGTAGTGAATATTGTGATTTAGTCGGAGAGGGGGTAAGAATGCTGTGATTTAGTGAGAGACGGAGTAGTGAATGCTGTGATTTAATGAGAGGGGGTGTAGTGAATGCTGTAATTTAATGAGAGATGGGGTAGTGACTGCTGTGATTTATTGGGAGAAAGAGTAGTGAATGCTGTGATTTAGTGAGAGAGGGGGTAGTGAATGATGTGATTTAGTGGGAGAAAGAGTAGTGAATGATGTGATTTAATGAGAGATGGGGTAGTGAATGATGTGATTTAGTGGGGAGAAAGAGTAGTGAATGATGTGGTTTAGTTACTTATGAAATAATGGATGATGTGACTTAGTAAAATAAAAAAGAGTCAAGAGCCCGCCACATCACGTGACGTATAGGGAATATGGTGTTCTTCTACCTTTTTAGCTCCCATTGGAGCATAGGTCTTCAACAAACACTTTCCAAGTCGTTCTGTCTTTTGCCATTTTTTTAAGATCATTCCATGTCTTCCCCATCATCTTCATCTCTGCTTCTATCTGTCTTCTCCAGGAATTCCTTGGTCTTCCTCTTTGTCTTTTCCCTGGGGATTGCAAAAAAGGGCATGTTGTGTAATACTCTCAGTTGGCTTCCGTAGTGTGTGTCCTATCCAGCGCCATCGTCTTCGCTGTATCTCTTTATCCACTGGTGTTTGACTGGTACCTTTTCATAATTCTATATTAGTGATTTTGTCCTGCCATTTCCATCCTTTTATTCTGCGTAAGCATCCATTAATGAAAGTCTGTATCCTCGTGATTGTCAATTTTGTTGTTCTCCATGTTTCACAGTCATATAATAAGACCGCCTTAACATTTGAGTTGAAAATGTTTATTTTTGTATTTAACCTAATTTCTTTGGATTTCCATATGTTTCCTAGTGCAATGAAAGCTCCTCTTGCTTATGATATCCTTATTTTGGTATCATTATCTGTTACTCCCTCTTTATCTATATTACTGCCCAGATATATGTGAGATTGTACATCTCATAGAGGTATTTCTCCTAGTTTTTTTGGTTATTGCCAACTGTATTAATTCTCATAATGTTGGTCTTATCTCTATTAATCTTCAGTCCTAGATGTTGTGATCTCTCATCAAGTATGCTCATTTTATCCTGCATCTGTTGATGGCTGTGTGATAGGAGAGCTATGTCATCAGCAAAGTCTAAATCATCAAGTTGTTTGGTCAGTGACCACTGGATCCCATTTCTGTTGTTTTGAGTTATTTTCATAATCCAATCTATGGCCAGTAGAAAGAGAAATGGGGACAGAAGGCATCCTTGCCTTACTCCTGTTCTTATTTCAAATGTTTCTATGAGCTGCCCTTCATGCACCACACTACATTTCGTTCCTTAATACATTGTTTTTATCAGGTTAATAAACTTTATGGGGATTCCGTAATGACTCAGCAACTTCCAAAGCATTCTTCTGTCTAAACTATCAAATGCCTTTTCGTAATCTATGAATCAAATATAATGTGGGGATTTTAGCTCTAAACTTTGTTCAGCTATTATACGTAGAGTAGTTATTTGATCAGCACATGATCTGTTCTTCCTAAAACCTGCTTGTTCATCTCTCAAATGTTTCTCTATGGCCTCTTTTAGTCTCTCCAGAATGATTCTGCTTAATATTTTTCCTGGCACCGATAGTAGCATAATTCCCCTATAATTTGTGCTCTCCTGTAAACTTCCTTTCTTTGGTAGTTTGATCATATAACCTTCTTTCCAGTCTTTAGGTATTTCTTCCCTCTCCCAAATTTTATCTAATAGATTATGTAGCATCTTGGTAGAGGTGTTAAAATCTGCTTTGATGGCTTCCGGAGGAATTTCATCTGGTCCTGTGGCTTTACCATCTTTTAATAGTTTGATGGCTTTCATTATTTCTTCTTTGCTTGGTTTTCCACAGTTAACGTGTAACTCTTCTTCTGCTGGTAGTATATCTGGAGGATTATTTGAGCCGGGTCTATTCAAAAGTTCTTCAAAGTGTTCTTTCCATCTCTCTATTTGTTCCCTTATATTACTAAGCAGATTTCCTTTCTTATTTTTAATAAAGGCATTGATCTGTTTGTATTTTCCACTGAATTTCTTTGTGCTGTTGTACAGTTCTTTCATATTGCCTTTATTTGCTGCTTCTTCTGCCTCTTTAGCTAGTTCATTTATATATTTCCCCTTATCCCTTTTAATGCATCTTCTCCCTTCTTTGTTCACCTTTGTGTAAGATTCCTGTGTCTTGGCTTTATTACTTCTCGTTTTGCTTTTATTTATGTCTGCTTTCTTGTTCTTTCTTTCTTTAATTTTATCCAGGGTCTCTGCTGTCATCCATGCTTAATTCTGGCGTTCTCTTTTTCCTAGTGTTTCTTCGCATGTCTCTTTCCATATATCTTTTTACCTGTTTCCCATGATCTTCTATATTTATTGTATTTTCTAGTTGTTGGAGGACTTGGTATTTGTTTGATATTGTGACTGCGAATTTATCTTTAATTCCTTGTTCTTTAAGAAACCCTACATTGAAATACTCTATAACCTTATTCGTTGTAGTATACCTTTTTAGTTTTAATTTTAAGTTTGGCTATCAGAAGATGATGATCAGATCTGCCCTTCTATATACTTTTACATCCTGTAAGGATGACTTAAACTTATTATTAATACATATGTGATCAATTTGATTTTCCGTTCTATGATCTGGTGACACCCATGTAGCTTTGTGTATTCTTTTATGTTGGAATATTGTTCCTCCTAGGCTCATTTGATTAAGGGTGCAGAAATTCACAATATCTCTCCATTCTCGTTTATGTCCAAGTCCATGTTTTCCCACAAGAACTATATAACATTATAGCTACCCCTCACACTATGTTGTGCTCCAGGTTCCTGGTGTCCTGATGATAAAATCATCTCTCCTGTATTTCATTTTATTCTTTCCGTTTCTAGCCATCTTGTTTCACACATTCCCAGAATATCTATCTTGTAGTTTGTCATTTCTGCTGCTACATATGCAGCTTTCCTTGTTCGTTTAGAGTACGAACATTCCAGGTGCCAATTCTGGAGGATTTCCTGGTAGACAAAGGGTGAGTCGGCAACCCGGACTCCTTACGGCTTTCTCCGGCTTGCATCATGTCTCTTAGACAGAGAGCCCTTCTCTTTCCTGGATGGCAGATTTACTTTTTCTCTCTTTGACTTGTCCATGTTTGTGAAGTTTCTTTCGGCTTATTATTTTACAGTATGGATAGCCATCCCATGCCCAACCCTCCTTTCTCGCCTCTTACGAACATGAAGAATATGGTGTTCGTTACCATTATTTTTACAGACCTTCGGCACATGATTTTGGGGGTAATGTGGTCGGTATTACACCAGTGCCGCTTTACTTTCCAGAAAAAAAATCCGGCACCATTTAAGGCTGGCTGAACCTGGAAGCCGTCGATCAGGCTCGAACCGACCTTCGTAGTCCAGTATACTATCCACTGAGGTATCACAGCTCCCGTTGTGACATGGTGAAACGAATACAAAAGTAGTAGATAGTGTGTTTAAGTGCAATTCATTCAAAACACAATTATTATGTTATTTTTTGTAGTAGAACTGCGATATATGTGCCTTTCGGCCCGATACATCCGACTTCAAACTGATATTTGTGAGTACCGGGTTGCCATCATTCTAGACGCCTACTCACTTGATTAGACTGTATTTAGCCTAATACTGTTGACGAAACAAAGAGGTGCAATAGGTCAGAGACACAACAGATGCTGAGAATGATCGATGCTGCAATCTGATTGGCTACTTTACCTTCGTCAACTGTATGCACCTCGTCGACAGGTTGAAAGTCAGGGCATTGTCTTCTGGTATGTCCAAGTATCTAAATAAATTTGATAATTGCAGTTGTAATAAACATTGCATTGTGGGTACAATGTTTTTTTCTTTTTCTTTAACAGTACAATTCTGTTCTACTCTATTCTATTGTATTATATGCAATATTTTTCTATCCTACCCTAATTACCCTAACCAACCCTAGACTACCCTACCCTAACCTACCCTACCCTACCCTACCCTATACTACCCTACTCTACTCTACCCAACTCTACTCTATCCTACTCTACCCTACTCTACTCTACCCTACTCTACTCTATCTACTCTACCCTATCCTATTCTACTCTACTCTACTCTACCCAACCCTACTCTACTCTATCTACTCTACCCTATCCTATTCTACTCTACTCTACTCTACATTACTCTACTTTACCCTACCCTACCCTACTCTACCCAACCCTACTCTACTCTACTCTACCCTAACCTACCCTACTTTACTCTCCTACCCTACCCTACTCTACTCTACTCTACTCTACTCTACTCTACTCTACCTACTCTACCCTACTCTACCCTACACCACCCTACCCTACTCTACCTACCCTACCCTACTCTAACCTACCCTACCGTACCCTACCCTACTCTACTCTACTCTACTCTACTCTACTCTACTCTACTCTACTCTACTACTCTACTCTACTCTACTCTACCCTACCCTAACCTACTCTACTCTACCGTACCGTACCCTACCCTACTCTACTCTACCCTACCATACTCTAGCCTACCGTACCCTACCCTACTCTACTCTACCCTACCATACTCTAGATACCGTACCCTACTCTACTCTACCCTACCCTACCTACTTACTCTACTCTACTCTACTCTACTTACTCTACTCTACTCTACCCTACCCTACTCTACTCTACTATACTCTATCTACTCTACTCTACTCTACTCTACTCTACTCTACTCTACTCTACTCTACTCTACCCTACCCTACCCTACTCTACTCTACCCTACCGTACCCTACCTACTCTACTCTACTCTACTCTACCTACCCTACTCTACTCTAATCTACTCTACCCTACCCTTCTCTACCCTACCGTACCCTACCCTACTCTACTCTACCTACCATACTCTAGCCTACCGTACCCTACCCTACTCTACTCTACCCTACCCTACCCTACTCTAACCTCCCTACCCTACCTACTCTACTCTAATCTACTCTACCCTACCCTCTCTACCCTACACTACCGTACCCTACTCTAACCTACCCTACCCTACCATACCCTACCATACTTTAGTCTAAACTATCCTACCCTACTCTACCCTAAACTACCCTACTTTATCCTAAGCTACCCTACCCTTCTCTACCCAACTACCTTTCCCTACCCTACTCTACCCTACCCTACCTCTACTTACCATACTCTACCCTTCATTACCCTACTCTACTCTACCCTACTCTAACCTTGCCCTACTCTACCATACCTACTCAACTCTACTAAACTCAACCCTACCCTACCCTGCTCTACCCTACCCTAGCCTACTTACTTTATCCTACCGTACCATACTTAACCTACTCTACTGTACTCTACTCTACCCTATTCTACCCTACTCTACTTTATTCTACCCTACCCTATCCTACCCTACTCTAATCTACTCAACCCTACACTAACCTACCCTACTTTACACTACTCTAAACTGCGTTACCCTACTCTAGCCTACCCTACCTTGCCTACCCCACTCTACCCTACACTACACTACACTACCTACTTTACTCTACCCACCCTACCCTACTCTACTCTACCTTACTCTGCCATACCCCTACCCTACTCTAACTACCCTACCCTTCTCTACCCTACTTTGCCCACCCTACTCTACCCTACACTACACTTCCCTACCTACTCTACCCTACCCTACCCTACCTACCCTACCCTACCCTACTCTACCCTACCCTACCCTACTCTACCTACTCTACCCTACCTACTCTACCCACCCTACTCTACCCTACTCTACCCTACCCTACTCTCCTACTCTACCCTACCCTACCTACTCTGCCCTACTCTACCCTACCCTACTCTACCCTACTCTACCCTACCCTACTCTACCCTACCCTACTCTACCCTACCCTACTCTTGCCATACCCTACCCTACTCTAACCTACCCTACCCTTCTCTACCCTACTTTGCCTCACCCTACTCTACCCTACATACACTTCCCTACCTTACTCTACCCTACCCTACCCTACCCTACCCTACCTACCCTACCCTACTCTACCCTCCCTACCTACTCTACCCTACTCTACCTACCCTACCCTACCCTACTCTACCCTACCTACTCTACCCTACTCTACTCTACCTACTCTACCCTACCCTACCTACTCTGCCCTACTCTACCCTACCCTACTCTACCCTACTCTACCCTACCCTACTCTACCCTACCCTACTCTACCCTACCCTACTCTACCTACTTTACCTACCCTACTCTACCCTACCCTACCCTACTCTGCCCTACCTACCGTACCCTACACTACCCTACCTACCCTACTCTACCCTACCCTACCCTACCCTACCCTACACTACCCTACCCTACCCTACTCTGCCCTAACCTACCGTACCCTACCCTACCCTACCCTACCCTACTCTGCCCTAACCTACCGTACCCTACCCTACTACCCTACTCTACCCTACCCTACCCTACTCTACCCTACCCTACCCTACCCTACCTACCCTACCCTACTCTACCCTACTCTACCCTACCCTACCCTACTCTACCCTACTCTACCCTACTCTACCCTACCCTACCCTACTCTACCCTACCCTACCCTACTCTACCCTACTCTACGCTACCTACTCTGCCCTAACTACCCTACCCTACTCTACCTACCCTACTCTACCCTACACTACCCTACCCTACCCTACTCTGCCCTACCGTACGTACCCTACTCTAACCAACACTACCCTACCCCACTCTAAACCTACACTACTCTGCCCTACCCTACCGTACCCTACCGTACCCTACAGTACCTACCCTATCCTACCCCCACTCTAAACCTACACTACTCTGCCCTACCCTACCGTACCCTACTCTAACCTACACTACCCTACCCTACCCTACCCTACCCTACATACCCCACCCTACCCTACCCTACTACTCTAACCTACACTACCCTCCTACCCTACACTACCCTACCCTACCCTACCCTACCACTACCTACCCTACACTACCCTACCTACCCTACCCTACCCTACCCTACCCTACCCTACACTACCCTACCCTACACTACCCTACACTACCCTACCCTACCCCACTCTAAACCTACACTACTCTGCCCTACCCTACCGTACCCTACTCTAACCTACACTACTCTGCCCTACCCTACCGTACCCTACTCTAACCTATAACCCTACCCTACCGTACCCTACTCTAACCTACACTACCCTACCCTACCCTACCCTACCCTACCCTACCCTACCCTACTCTACTCTACTCTACTCTACTCTACTCTACTCTACTCTACTCTACCCTACTCTACTCTACTCTACTCTACTCTACTCTACTTACTCTACTCTACTCTACTCTACATTACCCTACCCTACTCTACTCTACCATACCTTTGGAGCTGCGTCCAACCCTGCCGCAGATACTATCTCCCAACCTTCGATAGCACACGTTGCGAGTCAACCAAGTCTGTGTGATCCACGTTCTGTGTAACCAACCATGTTATTGCCGCCGCTGCTACTTCTATCTCCGTTCTCATGCTGGACACCACTAGTAATGCCACTCACTCAATCGGTCCCACTTATGTCCCCTTATCCTTCATCAGTCCGCCATTGTGTCTCTGTTTACTGCTCTGGTTACTTCCTCTCACATCCTGAGACTAACGTCCCACGACTCCCACTCTTTTCCTCCCTTTCTCGTGGCTTCTCCTTACGTTTCCCCCTTCTCTCTCCCCCTACCACTCTTCTCCTCTCCCCACTCACTGCTATACCCTGACACATAAGGTCACCACTGGAGGTCGCCACTGTTGTCTATCTTAAACCAGCGGAAGTAGTTTCTCCTTCAGTTCTTCATCAACCATTCTACGCCATGTCTCTGTTGGTACACTTCTCCCCCCCCCCGCCCCTGGTCTGTGGGTAGTGAGATCAAATACCTAGCCCTCTCGGAAACTGATGAAAATTAGGAAGTTCCGCTTGGCAGTTGAAAACCGATAAAAGCATGACAAAAATGACCTCTGCCCGGGCTAAATTAATTGGATAAAACCTACCCAAAACTTTACAACTCTCGACGATAAAACAATGAGAGTAACTCTCAAGTTGGAAAATATCTGCCTGTAAGGCGGTGGAAGACTTCCGTGCGTGACTGTGCTGGCAACACGATGCAATTTTTGATGGGAGTCAAATTTAAGTTATAAATGAATGTCAATGCCCGCAGTAAAAAGAAATTCAAGTGTTTTGTGTGTGATTTCGGACGGATTTATTTATGATTTTATTTGTGAAAGTAGAGGAATTCAAGTATATAGGCACAATGTTCACAGAAGATGGAAAACTAGACAGAGAAATTGACATGAGAATACAAAAAGCAAATGCTGTCACATACCAGCTTTCACCATTGTTAAGATATCCGAACATTTCTATGCCAGCTAAACAACAAATTATAAATAGCATCTTCATACCAACTTTGTGTTATGAAAGTCAAACATGGACCGTTTCTGCGATGCTTGAGAAAAGTAACAAACACAAGAAGAGATAGAATACCAAATGAAACCATAAGAAAAATGGTAGGAACAAAACCCTGCCAAGAATATATAGAACAACAACAACTTAAATGGTTGGGCCACCTGGTCAGAATGGATCCTCACCAATCACCATCAAGGGCGTTCTTCTCGAGAATACATGGAAAAAGAGGAAGACCCACAAGAAGATTGTTAGATGCAGTGATAGAGACATGTAACAACAAAGGAAATCACTAATTCAGATAGTTCGAGCAGCTCAAGAACGACAAATGATATAAAACCACGACACCTTTTAGGTATCAGTGAAAAGAGAAAAGAAGAAGATGGATAGATGCAGTGATAGAGACATGTAACAACAAAGGAAAATCACTAATTCAGACAGTTCGAGCAGCTCAAGAACGACAAATGATATAAACCACGACACCTTTTAGGTATCAGTGAAAGAGAAAAGAAGAAGATGGATAGATACAGTGACAGAGACATGTAACAACAAAGGAAAATCACTAATTCAGACAGTTCGAGCAGCTCAAGAACGACAAATGATATAAACCACGACACCTTTTAGGTATCAGTGAAAAGAGAAAAGAAGAAGAAGAAGAGAAAGAAGAAAGAAGATGGCAGAGGGACACATGAGCACACAGCTGTCGGTGTGATAAGTGAGAGCCCGCGATATTGGCGCGAATGACCGTCCCTCCAGACTTGGCAAAGATATGAAGCTGGTGTAAGCGGACACACAAAACAGCTGATGGTTGCATCCAACAATTCGTGTCTTTAAACCAGCCACACATGATTCTCCCCAAACATTCATTATTTCAATCAAAGATCAATCATTTCATCTCAGAGGTTCACACATCATCAAAAACTTCCATCCTTCCGTCAAACATCTCATTCTTTCATCAAACATCTCATTCTTCCATCAAGCATCTCATTCTTTTACCAAACATCTCATTCTTCCATCAAACATCTCATCTTCCATCACAACATCTCATTCTTTTAACAAACATCTCATTCTTCCATCAAAATCTCATTCTTTACCAAACAATCATTCTTTCACCAAACATTCATTCTTCATCAAAATCTCATTCTTCCATCAAACATCTCATTCTTTACCAACATCTCATTCTTCACCAAACATCTCATTCTTCCATCAAACATCTCATTCTTCCATCAAACATCTCATTCCTCATCTTCCATCAAACATCTCATTCTTCCATCAACATCTCATTCTTCCATCAAACATCTCATTCTTTTACCAAACATCTCATTCTTCCACCAACATCTCATTCTTTTACCAAACATTCATTCTTCCACAAACATCTCATTCTTCATCAAACATCTCATCTTCCATCAAACATCTCATTCTTCCACCAACATCTCATTCTTCCATCAAACATCTCATTCTTTTACCAAACATCTCATTCTTCCATCAAAACTCTCTTCTTCCATCAAACATCTCATTCTTCCATCAAACATCTCATTCTTCCACCAAACATCTCATCTTCCATCAAACATCTCATTCTCCACCAAACATCTCATTCTTCCATCAAACATCTCATTTTCCATCAAACATCTCATTCTTCACCAAACATCTCATTCTTTCACCAAAATCTCATTCTTCCATCAAACATCTCATCTTCCACCAAACATCTCATTCTTCCACCAAGCATCTCATTCTTCCATCAAACATCTCATTCTTTTACCAAACATCTCATTCTTCCACCAAACATCATCTTCCACCAAACATCTCATTCTTCACAAATCTCATTCTTCCATCAAACATCTCATTCTTTACCAAACATCTCATTCTTCCACCAAACATCTCATTCTTTTACCAACATCTCATTCTTTTACCAACATTCATTCTTTTACCAAACATCATTCTTTTACCAAACATCTCATTCTTCCATCAAACATCTCATTCTTCCATCAAACATCTCATTCTTCATCAACATCTCATTCTTTTACCAAATCTCATCTTCCATCAAACATCTCATTCTTCCATCAAACATCTCATTCTTTTACCAAACATCTCATCTTTACCAAACATCTCATTTCCATCAAACATCTCATTCTTCACCAAACATCTCATTCTTCCATCAAACATCTCATTCTCCACCAAACATCTCATTCTTTTACCAACATCTCATTCTCTTTACCAAACATCTCATTCTTCCATCAAACATCTCATTCTTTTACCAAAATCTCATTCTTCCATCAAAATCTCATTCTTCCATCAAACATCTCATTCTTCCACCAAACATCTCATTCTTCACCAAACATCTCATTCTCCATCAAACATCTCATTCTTCCATCAACATCTCATTCTTCCACCAAACATCTCATTCTTCCATCAAACATCTCATTCTTCCATCAAACATCTCATTCTTCCATCAAACATCTCATTCTTCCACCAAACATCTCATTCTTCCACAAACATTCATTCTTCCATCAAACATCTCATTCTTCCATCAAACATCTCATCTTACCAAACATCTCATTCTTCACCAAACACTCATTCTTCATCAAACACCATGCTCTCCCCCCCCCCCGGCCACCTCAATGTGTCAACTATCACCTCAATCTTCCACCGCCACCTTCACAAACACATCACTCCTCCACCTCATCCACCGACCGCATCCACTTACCTCTTATACCAAGGCGCGTACACTCTGTTAGGATATATTTTCTTATATTGCGATTCAGTGAGAGGTCCTCGTACGGCGAAACCAAATTGATAGTAACAGTGCTACTGCTAGACTGAATGTCTGAAGACTCACTGTCGATTGACTTCAATTTCATGCTCCGATTCAAAGTTTTGGCCGCTACTTGCGCGGAGATTTTCTCCCAGTACTTCATTGAGTACATGTTTGTTGTTCTCTTTTGTTCTTAAGGTGCTCCATTTGTAGCTTCTTTTGTGTTAGCTAACTCTTGGCGGTGAAGAGTGTCTCGGTTGCTTGACCTAATAATGAGAACGAGAATGGACAGACAATTTTGTAGGGCAGACATCGCCATCTATAGAAAAATAGCCGGAAGGTTGAAAGGGAAACCCTGTGTAATCCCCAACTTGCGTGACGTTGCCAGCTTTGCGAATAGGAGCGGTTGTGAGTACAATTACGTCAGCCGTTTAAAAATCCTACAGCTGAAATCATCATCATCATCGTGTGCCTTCTCCGCAACGAAGGTTGGCTACCATGGATCGCTATTCCACTGTTTCTTGCTTTGATGGTGCAGGCTGACATAGATTGACTTGTCCATCTTTTGATGTTACTCATCCATGTTAGTATTGGTCTGCCTCTTTTACCTTGTATTTTCCCTTCCAATATTACTTTTAGTAGGCTGTTGTGACTTTTAACGTGCCCCAAAAATTTCATTTGTCTTGTCTTAATTGCATTTAGTAGTTCTCTTTTTATTTTTAGTTGTTTTAAAACTTCATCGTTTATTTTCTTTTCTTTCCACCCAATTCTACCTATTCTTCTATATATCCACATTTCAAAGGCTTCAATTGTCTGTTCTGTTTTCCGGTCTAATGTCCATGTTTCTGCACCATACAAGAATATTGAGAAGATGTAACATGTTGCTATTCTTAGTTTCAGCCCTGCTGTTATTTGTTTTGTTCTCAGTATATTTTTCATGGCATTAAAATTACTTTTTGCCATACTTATTGTTTTGTTTATTTCAATTTACATTGTCCATCATTGACAGCTGAAAACGTAATGCTAATATGGTGGATTGGGGTTTATCTTTCAGTTCTCGGGCTTATTTCGATAGATGGCTATGTACCACACAATATCAGAGTTAATGATCTGTAATTTAAATAATTATAGTTATGGTTTTGGTTATTCGAACGCCCGGTATCACTGCAAACGAACGGAAATCCATAACTACTCAACCGCCCATGCCAGTGGAATCATCCGAATTAACATCTTCTCGAATATCCAAACAAAAAGGCTGGTGCAGTCCTCATCGTAGCAAATACAGCACACGTCAAAAGACATAAGGCGTATTATAGCACCGACAGTGAAGGCATCTGAACTGTCCTTCATCATAAGATATCATCATTCATCGTAAGTAATCTGAATATAGAAACACGATTCGTATGAAACAGACAGCTCACGGTGTGCACTGAGCACTACTCAGTAGCTCAGCCGGACTTGGAATATGAGGGAACTGCAACAAGGAACAATTTTCAGACAGTGTCTCAACGGCTCCCTGTCGCGTATCCACCACATTGACCGGAAGTACTTACCAGTTTAAATACGTAATTCGAGAATCTACTATAGTCATCATCATTGAGTGCCGTCTCCGCAACGAAGGTTGGCTACCATGGAGCGCCATTTTGCTCTATCTCTTGCTTTGATGGTGCAGGTTGTCATCGGTTGATTTGTCCATCTTTTGATGTTACTCGTCCATGTTAATCTTGGTCTGCCTCTGCCTCTTTTACCTTGTATTTTCCCCTCCAGGATCACTTTCAGTAGGCTGTTGTGTCTTTTAACATGGCCTAAGAATCGCATTTGTCTTGTTCTAATTGTGTTCAGAAGTTCTCTTTTCATTTTTAGTTGTTTTAAGACTTGTCATTTGTTTTCTTTTCCTTCCATCCAATTCTACCTATTCTTCTATATATCCACATTTCAAAGGCTTCAATTCTCTGTTCTGTTTTCTTGTCTAATGTCCATGTTTCAGCACCATATAGGAATATTGAGAAGATGTAACATTTTGCTATTCTTAGTTTTAGCTCTGGTGTTATTTGTTTTGATGTTAGTATGTCCTTCATGACATTAAAATTACTTTTTGCCATTCCTATTCTTTGTTTATTTCAGTTGTACATTTTCCATCACTGGTTATAGTATGTCCAAGGTAGTTATAGTTCTGAACTGTCTCAAGGTCTATTCCTTCAATTTTGATATCCACTTGTGGTTTTGAGTAATTTCTTTGTTTATGATCATAGTTTTAGTCTTTTTGATATTCATATCTAGTCCATATTTTTTTGCTTGTCGTGTTTATTTCATTAAGTAATTGTTGTAGGTCTTTAGGATTTTCTGCTAGTAGTACAGTTTCGTCAGCATATCTTAGGTTATTGATTATCTTTCCATTAATTTGTAGGCCTGGCATCTCTATGATGTTTTTAAAGATTTGCTCAGTGTATAGATTTAACAAGCTTGGTGATAGGATGCATCCTTGTCTTACTCCTCTTTTTATATCAATGGGTGTAGAGAACTCTTTGTTATATTTTATTATTGCTGTTTGCTCCCAGTATAGATTGCATATTAGTCGTATATCCATGTCATCTAGATGTATCTCTTTTAGGCATTCTATAAGTTGTTTGTGGTGTACTCTATCAAAGCTCTATCAGCTTTGGTGTAGTCTATGAAGCAGGCATATATTGGTTTGTTTACTTCTGTGTATTTTTCGATTAATGTTCTCATGCAGAATATGGCTTCTTTTGTCCCGCTATTTTTCCTAAATCCAAATTGCTGCTCATCTAATTCAGTATTGATTTTATTCTGAATCCTTCCTTGTATAACTTTTAGCAAGATTTTTGTAACATGGCTCATTAGGCTTATTGTTCTAAAGTCACTGCATTCAACTGCACCATTCTTTTTAGGCAATGCAATGAAAGTTGATGTTTTTAGTTCATTTGGTATGTATCCTGTGTGGTATATGTCGCTGCATATGTCTGTAATCACTTCAATGCCAAAATCTTCAAGTGCCTGTATCATCTCTATCTGTATGCTTTCAGGTCCTGCTGCTTTTCCCCTTTTCATTGTTTTTATAGCTTTTTCCACCTCAGATTTTAAGATTTTATAGCCTGATGTACATTTTATAACTGGTTTCTTGTCCCTTTGATCATGAAATAGTTCTGTTATATATTCCTGCCATCTATCTATGATATCCTTATTGTCTGTTAGCCTTTTTCCTTTTTTGTCTGCAATGCATCCACCTTCTGTGGCTTTTTTATTTTTATTAGTCATTCTCTTTATTTCTGTGTGCATTCCTCTTAGGTCTTGTTTGCTTTCCATAGTTTCTATTTCTCTACATTTTTGGCTGAGCCAGTCTTCTTTTGCCTTTTTGCACATTTTGCGTATCTCATTATCTATTTTATTGTATTGGGCAGTGTTCTTCGCTTGTCTCCTTTCTTCCATTTTTTCTAAGATGGTGTTAGTTATCCATTTTGTTTTTTGTTCTTTTCTCTTTTGGGTAAGGTGTCGCAGGCTTTTTGTATGCTTTTCTGTATGCATTGCCATTTGGTTGTTACTTTTTCATCAGGATTTTCTCTTCTGTATTGTTCAATTTCTTCCTCTAGCAGCTTCTGGTATGTGTTCTTTACTTGTATTGTATAGGTATCTTTAATATTTTTTTGATTTAAAGCTGTTATGTCGAGTGTCCGACACAAAAGACACTACAATGAAACCGACGGCAGATCAACCCAGCCATTTGAGATTAATTGTGAAGGCAAACAAGGATGTGTCCTTACCCTTCCACTTTTTGGAATTTGTTTCACTTTGTAGATTTCTCTGCAGCCAACAACACCCGAACAAGATTTAGCGGCTCCATGTTTAATCTAGCAGGTTTGATGTCAAAGATTAAAACAACTGAGACCATAATCAAGGAGCTTCTATTCGCTGATGATGCAGCACTGGTTGCTCACGATGAATCCGTCCCACAGTCAGTTACTGACAATCTAGCTAGATCATGTGATTTATTCTTCCTGTCAATAAGTATACAGGCGACTGCGGTGCTTCAACATATGAAGCCAGTCCCACAACTATATCATTAAATAACACACCTCTGCAATCTGTGAGAAAGCTCACCTATCTCGGTTCTATGGACACAACCAATGTCTCCCTTGAAGAAGAAATAAATTCCCGAATCGGAAAGGCAGCTTCCACATTTAGTAAACTTAAAGATAGAGCACGGACCAACACAAAACTAACACTCAGGAGTTTAAACACAAATTTACCAAAGTTGTGTGCTTAGTAAACTTCTATACGGATCAGAAACTTGGACTACCTATGCAGGGCAAGAGAAAGGGTTAAACAGCTTTCATGTACGTTGCCTTCGCAAGATTATGACCATCAAATGGCAGGACAAAGTAACCAACTCTAATGTCTTAAAACGAGCTAGACCCCCATCCATCATGGCAACACTTAGGATCGTAGACTAAGGTGGCTGGCCCATGTAAGAAGAATGGCAAACAATCGTATTCACAAACAAATATTGTATGGCGAACTTAAGAACTGAAAGAGACAAAGGGCAGACCAGTGCTGAGGTATAAGGATGTTTGCAGGGCTTCCTTGAGGGAACTCTCTATCAGTGAAAGTAACTGGGAAAATGTGGCAACAGATCGTAGCACATGGAGAACAAAAAAAAAATGGTACAGCAACTTTCGAGGAAGCGTTCATGTCAAATTAAGAAGGTAAAAGGTGCAAGAGAAAGTAGAGGAGGTCTAGCACCACAAACACACCGTGTTCATTCTGAGGCCGGATCTGTCTATCCAATATTTGTAGATTCAGCCACGAGAGAAGCATTTCAGCAAAACGTATTGCAGACAATTGCATATACAGACACTACTTCAGGTGAACGATAGGCAGACAGACAGATTAGATAGATAGATAGATAGATAGATAGATAGATAGATAGATAGATAGATAGATAGATAGATAGATAGATAGATAGATAGATAGATAGATAGATAGATAGATAGATAGATAGATAGATAGATAGATAGATAGATAGATAGATAGATAGATAGGTAGGTAGGTAGGTAGGTAGGTAGGTAGGTAGGTAGGTAGGTAGGTAGGTAGGTAGGTAGGTAGATAGATAGATAGATAGGTATGTAGGTAGGTAGGTAGGTAGGTAGATAGGTAGGTAGGTAGGTAGGTAGGTAGGTAGGTAGGTAGGTAGGTAGGTAGGTAGGTAGATAGATAGATAGATAGATAGATAGATAGATAGATAGATAGATAGATAGATAGATAGATAGATAGATAGATAGATAGATAGATAGATAGATAGATAGATAGATAGATAGATAGATAGATAGATAGATAGATAGATAGATAGATAGATAGATAGATAGATAGATAGATAGATAGATAGATAGATAGATAGATAGATAGATAGATAGATAGATAGATAGATAGATAGATAGATAGATAGATAGATAGATAGATAGATAGATAGATAGATAGATAGATAGATAGATAGATAGATAGATAGATAGATAGATAGATAGATAGATAGATAGATAGATAGATAGATAGATAGATAGATAGATAGATAGATAGATAGATAGATAGATAGATAGATAGATAGATAGATAGATAGATAGATAATAAATTAATCTAGGTAGGTAGGTAGGTAGGTAGATAGCAAAACGTATATAAATGGCCTTTGGCGTTTTGATGGTTGGTAGCAAGCAATCTTGATAAGTCTGCAGTGTTGTAAAAGTGTTATCGTCTTATGCTGGGGTGCTACTTTGCTGAAAAGCTCAACAAAACCTTATCTAGCACAAGACACTCATATTTTACCATACAAAGTACATATTGCAGTTGGGGTCCCTCGGGGAAAGAAAAGATCCGAATAATGTTGTTCTAAACGAGCTGTCATTGTTCTCAGCTAAAGCAGATTCCATGACAGTCTATTTTTCTTGCCTACATCATTTATCTTACAGCGTCGAGAGAAGAAGCGAATCAATTCAGAGGAAGAGGTATGTTTACAGCACTAAGGAAAAAAAAGGCAAATAATCAACAACAAAAAGAAAATGACAAATAATCAACAACAGAAAGAAAATGACAAATAATCAACAATAGAAAGAAAATGACAAATAATCAACAATAGAAAGAAAATGACAAATAATAATCAACAATAGAAAGAAAATGACAAATAATCAAGAGAAGAAAATGACAAATAATCAACAACAGAAGAAAATGACAAACAATCTTCTTTCTTATTTTCTCTTTCTCACTGATACCTAAGAGGTGTCGTGGTTTATATCATTTGTCGTTCTTGAGCTGCTCGAACTGTCTGAATTAGTGATTTTCCTTTGTTGTTACATGTCTCTGTCACTGCATCTATCCATCTTCTTCTTTTCTCTTTTCACTGATACCTAAAAGGTGTCGTGGTTTATATCATTTGTCGTTCTTGAGCTGCTCGAACTATCTGAATTAGTGATTTTCTTTTGTTGTTACATGTCTCTATCACTGCATCTATTTATCTTCTTCTTTTCTCTTTTCACTGATACCTAAAAGGTGTCGTGGTTTATATCATTTGTTGTTCTTGAGCTGCTCGAACTGTCTGAATTAGTGATTTTCATTTGTTGTTACATGTCTCTGTCACTGCATCTATCCATCTTCTTCTTTCTCTTTTCACTGATACCTAAAAGGTGTCGTGGTTTATATCATTTGTTGTTCTTGAGCTGCTCGAACTGTCTGAATTAGTGATTTTCATTTGTTGTTACATGTCTCTGTCACTGCATCTATCCATCTTCTTCTGGGTCTTCCTCTTGGTCTTTTTCCATGCATTCTTGAGAAGAACGACCTTGATGGTGATTGGTAAGGATTCATTCTGACCAGGTAGCCAAACCATTTAAGTTGTTGTTGTTCTATATATTCTTGGCAGGGTTTAGTTCCTACCATTTTTCTTATGGTTTCATTGGTATTCTATCTCTTCTTGTGTTGTTTGTTACTTTTCTCAAGCATCGCATCTCACATGTATTGATCTTTCTTAAATGTGATTTAGAAAGGGTCCATGTTTGACTTTCATAGCACAAAGTTGGTATGAAAATGCTATTTATCATTTGTTGTTTAGCTGGCATAGAAATGTTTGGATGTCTTAGCAATGGTAAAAGCTGGTATATGACAGCATTTGCTTTTTGTATTCTCATGTCAATTTCTCTGTCTAGTTTTCCATCTTCTGTGAACATTGTGCTCAAGTACTTGAATTCCTCTACTTGTTTTATTTCTTTATCTTTGATCTTAATGTTTAATGGGTGTCTCAATTTGCTTATTCTTATAGCCTCTGTTTTTGCTGTGTTAATTTTCATACTGTAGTTTGTGCAACTTTTATCTAGAGATGTTATATGTTGTTGTAACAGGTTTTCATCCTCATATATTAGGCATTGGTCATCTGCGAAGAGTAGCTCGTTGATGTTGGAGTTTTCTACCTCTATGTTATTATTTGATTTGTCCTTATTGTTGGTTGTTTCCTGACAAATAATCAACAACATAAAATGACAAATAACCAACAACAGAAAAAAATTGACAAATAATCAATAACAGAAAAAAATGACAAATAATCAACAACAGAAAAAAATTACAAATAATCAACAACAGAAAAAAATTACAAATAATCAACAACAGAAAAAATTACAAATAATCAACACACAGAAAAACAGAGCAATTTATGGTCCGAAGCAGGATCGAACCCGTACTCCTCGGTACAGCGCCGTGCCACGAGAAACCAAACGCTAGAACACACGGGGCCAATTCACCTATCGGGAACATACTGGGCAGGAGATCTGAGCAATTATGAACGTTTCCGATGTGCAATGAGTATGATCCGCCGACTTAAATTATTAATTCTAAGAATTAATTAAATATACTAGATTCAGGAGGGAGCCGCGATAGCTCAGTGGTTAGTGAACTGGACTACAAAGGACAAGAGGTGGGGTTCGATCCCAACCGACGGCTCCGGTTCACCCAGCCTTTAATGGGTACCGGATTTTGTTCTGGGAAAGTAAAGCGGCACGGGCGTAATACCGACCACATTACCCCATAAATCATGTGCCGAAGGTCTGTAAAATTTATGGTCACTAACACCATATTCCCTATACACCACTTGGCGTGACGTGGGTATTTATTTCTACTAGATTCGGGAGGTCATCTTTACCCATATATGCTGAATAAAATCCAAGATTAGACTAAAATGACTTTCTAAAGTTGAAATCAAGCAGCTGTGAAATACTTCGGCTAACACTAGATGCATGGAGGCAAGGCATCATTATGTGAAATATTTGGTTATTTGGTTCTGGATGGCCCCTGTATCACTGCAAACGAATCAAAATCCATAATTGCTCAACCGCCCGTGCCAGCGTAATCATCCGAATTAATATCTCATCTCCCAAACAAGAAAGGTAACTGTAGTCCCCATCGTAGCAGTCTCAGTACACGCCAAAAGACATAAGGCGAAACCGCGCATAAAGTGAACACAGCCAACTGTTCCCTGTCATACGATATTATCATTCATCGTAAACAATTGGAATATCGAAACATGATCAAAACGGATGAGACACACAGCTCACGGTGTGCACAGAGCACTTAACTCAGTAGCTCCTGCAACAAGCCGGACTTGGAATATGAGGAAACTGCAACAAGGAACACTATATGAAATATGTTGAACACAAGAGACTACTGATCACAGATGGAGAAGAAGAAATCTAGGATTCTTCTTATTCTTCTTTTTTCCTTCCTCATTTTACCTTTCAGCGTCGAGGGGAGATATAATTTGAGGTGCTTTTCTGTTCGCCGCTGCTGCTTTTATGTTTCCTAGTGCTTCTAATATTCCATCGATCCATCTTTTTCGTGGTCGATCTTCGGTCTGGTATTCTCGCAACGTTTATTGAGGGCTCATTGTGTTGTGCTTTGATTACTCTGCCTTGTCACGTGGCCAACCCATTTTATCTGTTCCTTCCTAATATATATTCTTTGTCGGGGGCTATTCCTAGTGTTTTTCTCAGTTTTTCATTTTAGATCTTATCTCTCAGACTATTTCCTGTCATTCGTCTAACACATTTTATCTCAGTAGAAGTTATTTTTCTGATTGTTCTTGCATCTAGGGTCCAGGACTGGCATGGTGTAGTACAACGTTGGAATGACGACTGTATTGTACACTTAAGTAGTACCCATTTTGCCTCTAGGGTTATTTCCTTGTTGGACAATATAAAATCGAATCTAGGATATAATAATAAACAATGGGTGTATTAAATAAACAAGAAATAAATCTTGACTACAACTGGAGATATTGTCACCTGCATTCACCAAGACGTTCTTGGTTCGCAGAGCAAATCAATGAGATATGGTCACAGCCTCAGGAGAGCAAGATGTCGTCAGCCACGACCCTGAATCGACAGGAAATCCGGTTTTCAAAAGAGGAAAAGAAGCACTGCTGTCTGGATTTTCCCGATATAAGTTCGTTCACATTCATTGTGTGCCATCGTTGTGAACGTCAGGGTTGGCTACCATGAAGTGTCATTCATTCATTGTGTGCCATCGTTGTGAACGTCGAGGTTGGCTACCATGAAGTGTCATTCATTCATTGTGTGCCATCGTTGTGAACGTCAGGGTTGGCTACCATGAAGTGTCATTCATTCATTGTGTGCCATCGTTGTGAACGTCAGGGATGGCTACCATGAAGTGTCATTCATTCATTGTGTGCCATCGTTGTGAACGTCAGGGTTGGCTACCATGAAGTGTCATTCATTCATTGTGTGCCATCGTTGTGAACGTCGAGGGTTGGCTACCATGAAGTGTCATCATCATTCATTGTGTGCCATGTTGTGAACGAGGTCAGGGTTGGCTACCATGAAGTGTCATTCATTCATTGTGTGCCATCATTGTTAACGTCAGGGTTGGCTACCATGAAGTGTCATTCATTCATTGTGTACCATCGTTGTGAACGTCGAGGGTTGGCTACCATGAAGTGTCATTCATTCATTGTGTACCATCGTTGTGAACGTCAGGGTTGGCTACCATGAAGTGTCATTCATTCATTCATTGTGTGCCATCGTTGTGAACGTCAGGGTTGGCTACCATGAAGTGTCATTCATTCATTGTGTGCCATCGTTGTGAACGTCGAGGGTTGGCTACCATGAATTGTCATTCATTCATTGTGTGCCATCGTTGTGAACGTCGAGGGTTGGCTATCATGAAGTGTCATTCATTCATTGTGTGCCATCGTTGTGAACGTTAGGGTTGGCTACCATGAAGTGTCATTCATTCATTGTGTACCATCGTTGTGAACGTCAGGGTTGGCTACCATGAAGTGTCATTCATTCATTGTGTACCATCGTTGTGACCGTCAGGGTTGGCTACCATGAAGTGTCATTCATTCATTGTGTGCCATCGTTGTGAACGTCAGGGTTGGCTACCATGAAGTGTCATTCATTCATTGTGTGCCATCGTTGTGAACGTCGAGGGTTGGCTACCATGAATTGTCATTCATTCATTGTGTGCCATCGTTGTGAACGTCGAGGGTTGGCTATCATGAAGTGTCATTCATTCATTGTGTGCCATCGTTGTGAACGTCAGGGTTGGCTACCATGAAGTGTCATTCATTCATTGTGTACCATCGTTGTGAACGTCAGGGTTGGCTACCATGAAGTGTCATTCATTCATTGTGTACCATCGTTGTGACCGTCAGGGTTGGCTACCATGAAGTGTCATTCATTCATTGTGTGCCATCGTTTGTGAGCGTCAGGGTTGGCTACCATGAAGTGTCATTCATTCATTGTGTGCCATCGTTGTGAACGTCGAGGGTTGGCTACCATGAAGTGTCATTCATTCATTGTGTGCCATCGTTGTGAACGTCAGGGTTGGCTACCATGAAGTGTCATTCATTCATTGTGTGCCATCGTTGTGAACGTCAGGGTTGGCTACCATGAAGTGTCATTCATTCATTGTGTGCCATCGTTGTGAACGTCAGGGTTGGCTACCATGAAGTGTCATTCATTCATTGTGTGCCATCGTTGTGAACGTCGAGGGTTGGCTACCATGAAGTGTCATTCATTCATTGTGTGCCATCGTTGTGAACGTCGAGGGTTGGCTACCATGAAGTGTCATTCATTCATTGTGTGCCATCGTTGTGAACGTCAGGGTTGGCTACCATGAAGTGTCATTCATTCATTGTATGCCATCATTGTTAACGTCAGGGTTGGCTACCATGAAGTGTCATTCATTCATTGTGTGCCATCGTTGTGAACGTCAGGGTTGGCTACCATGAAGTGTCATTCATTCATTGTGTGCCATCGTTGTGAACGTCGAGGGTTGGCTACCATGAAGTGTCATTCATTCATTGTGTGCCATCGTTGTGAACGTCGAGGGTTGGCTACCATGAAGTGTCATTCATTCATTGTGTGCCATCGTCGTGAACGTCGAGGGTTGGCTACCATGAAGTGTCATTCATTCATTGTGTGCCATCGTTTTGAATGTCGAGGGTGGCTACCATGAAGTGTCATTCATTCATTGAGAGCCGTCGTCTCAACATCGAAGGTTGGCTACCATGAAGTGTCATTCATTCACCGAGTGCCTTCGTTTAAACGCCCTACTATCTGTGTGATAAGAAATGGCTGACGACATTTAACCTACTGTCTGTGTGATAAGGAATGGCCGATGACATTTATCCTACTGCATGTGTGATAAGGAATGGCTGACGACATTTATCCTACTGCTTGTGTGATAAGGAGTGGCTGACGACATTTATCCTACTGCTTGTGTGATAAGGAATGGCTGACGACATTTATCCTACAGCTTGTGTGATAAGGAATGGCTGACGATATTTTTCCTACTATCTGTGTAATAAGGAATGGCTGACGACATTTATCCTACTGTCTGTGTGATAAGGAATGGCCGATGACATTTATCCTACTGCTTGTGTGATAAGGAATGCTGACGACATTTATCCTACTGTCTGTGTGATAAGGAATGGCCGATAACATTTATCCTACTGCTTGTGTGATAAGGAATGGCTGACGACATTTATCTCTGTCTGTGTGATAAGAATGGCCGACGACATTTATCCTACTGCATGTGTGATAAGGAATGGCTGACGACATTTATCCTACTGTCTGTGTGATAAGGAATGGCCGACGACATTTATCCTACTGCTTGTGTGATAGGGAATGGCCGAACGGACATATACTACTGTCTGTGTGATAAGGAATGGCCGACGACATTTATCCTACTGTTGTGTGATAAGGAATGGCCGACGACATTTATCCTACTGCTTGTGTGATAAGGAATGGCCGACGACATTTATCCTACTGTCTGTGTGATAAGGAATGGCCGACGACATTTATCCTACTGTCTGTGTGAAAGGAATGGCCGACGACATTTATCATAATGTCTGTG